>JAOWAZ010055555.1:0-26069 GCA_028565935.1 Goniobranchus fidelis
AGTATGCCGTTGAAATTAACCATAGCACGAGAATGGGAGGAAAGTGTATTAAACTGGTTATGTATAATCAATTGACCAGGCAGTGTCACAGTCTTGGCAAATATTTAAATACATCAGGGTGGTGTCTGTTTTTTGAGTTTAAAAAAACCCCAAACAAATAGTATAATTCCCCTTGGACTTAACGTGTTATAATAATTAACTTTCTGGTAATGAAATTTGCCTTTGGAATAATTTTAACGAAAATGGAGTTGTCAATTAACGTACTCTAAGGTATCCTTTCCTCTTTTTGTCTACAGGCTTAATAGCGAGAAGATGGTGGAGGGATATGGGGAGGATATATATATATATATTCAGACTATCGTAACAGCTTTAGTCTAGTTTCTTTTTTGTGTGCTTTCTTCATCCCTTTGGTTCATTACCTTAACTTTAACCTTAACTTTAGGCACATACGGCTGGGACGTGCTCCTTCTACAGCTGTCTGTCTTTTTGCTTGCTTGCTTGACAGCTTCTTCCATAGATTTCCATCCGTTGAGGCGTCTCTGTACGGCAACGAGTCTTCTCCTCTCCCCTCGGCTCTCTGCTCTCTTCAGCATCTCACTCTGTCCACTCTCGGATGTTGTCCTCCCACCTCTTTCTTGGTCTGTCTTGTCTCCAACCACCCTGTACAGAATCCCAAGCAAGATTGTTTTGGCAAGGCCAGAGGAACGGACGGATGATAGGACAATACCGTTTTAGTTTTCGTTGTTTGACCCGAGTGAGGAGGTCAGAGTCTTTTTTCGCCCTATCAAATCAGGGCAGAATAGGTCTTATTATGACACCGCGAAGGCATGGAGTCCTTGACTTCAAATTGACATATCACTCGTGCAAAGTCTGAAAAAAATAATAAAGGGAGGGGGGATGGGTTTGGAGGCGTTTAGGAATTCTAGTAGCATTTGCATTTTGATGACATTCTAAATCCTACTAGGCATGCGAAATGAAAGGTGCGACCCCGGTAATGTACGTCACCATAATGCAAAACAGATACTATTCATAGTTCTTTGCAGCTTAATTTTTCATTAAAAAAAACCCCAAAGTAATCGGAAACCATGGGCGCAGACCTGAGAGCAAATAGACTCTCCAGGCAGGGTAAAAAAGAATGTCCATTGAACAGAATGATGCGCTCCCTCCCTGATGGTCGATATGCATTTTTAGAACTGCTCACTCCCCCCCCCAAACCCACTCTTTTTTGTCCCTCTGGGCTTCTTCATCGGTGAAAAAGACAGATAAGAATGGTTCAACGTCACGTATACATGCATGCAAGCAGCCACCTGTTGTGTAGCCTTAAAAGTATTTTTAGCACCTTTCTACAATATATCGTCCCAGTCCTCTCTTTCTTCTTTCTGATTCTAATTTTCTGAGGTTTGTTTTCCCACGGTATAACATCTTTTGATCCGGTCATGATCAAGCCGTCGTCCTTCCATGTAAAGAGGGATGTACACGGGTTGGGTCCTCATATAACCATATTTATGCTCGATTCTCGAGTAAATAGGTTGAAAGGGGTCCGGTGTCTCCTGCACGGCCGTATTTCGGAGCACCAAACGTTGAAAACCAAACCCCCAAACCCCCACGGTATATTACAAGTTTAGTAATCTACAGTTAGAACGCCGGCATACTGGCTCATTTGTTTCCATTATGCCCCCAAACCGATTATTTCATATGTAAACATTGAATTAAGGATAGTTAGTCTAAGTTTTTTAAACATGTATTTCCCGGTTCTCATCCAGATACCAGCTGAAGCCACTCCTCAATCCCACCGACCTAGCAACTGGCGTTCCGACTAAGGTTAATTATGGTTACGTGGCATTCTTTTTCTATTTAAAAAATCATGTTTGCTCTATTCTACTCATTCTACATCGAGAGCCCTGAGATTTTTACCACTCTATTCATCCCCGAAGGGAAATAATTTGTCTTTTGGGTTTTAACCGAAAATCGAGCGTCAGCCGTAAGAACAGCTCCGCGAAACGGAGGCGATCTGCGTTAATAACCTTTACATAAGGATTACATCACAATGCCCACACGGGATTCGATCCTGTGACCTTTCGATTGCAAGAACAACACACTACCACTGTGCCACTGTGACCCCAATCCATGTAACGGATTTAATTCCAATGAACCAATCAATCAATCAATCAATCAATCAATCAATCAATCAGTCCGTCTGAAAGTGGACTTCACTCCTCTTAGAGAAGTCTTGGAAACATTCACTTCGAAGTGATACTTAGTTGGTGGGCCGGTAGCTCAGTTGGTAGAGCGGCTGACTGCCATGCGTGGTGGCCCGAGTTCGAACCCAGCCGGGCAGTGGATTTTTTCGGGGTCCCCTGTTCACCCAGCAGTGTAAATGGGTTGCTAGGTCTTTCTAGACTTGGCAAAAGTAAAGTCGGCGTGGAAAGCAATAGTAAACTACCACATTATAGGGCTCTACCCCTAATTCCCCTACACCCAGTCATAGGTACGGACCTAACTTTTCTTTACTTACCCTAGTTACCTATTACACAGTTGCATGGACAACTAGCAGGGGACCTATTCTGTCCTTCACTGATTTGGAAGCCATTGCGATTCCACGCGAAGGATTTTGTCGAGTCTTTTGTGCATAGGACTTACAGTGTGATAGGTTTGCTGGAACATTAAAAAAACAAAACATGTCCATTGTGAATTATTTTATGGTGGAAGGCAATATCGCTGTATGATTTTGACGTTAGCGTATATGGTGGAAACATGTCTTTACTATGACGTAAGAGAAAATCATGCTTGAAATGTGCATATGGTTTTAAATTCTCATTACTACCCTATAATACTATCATACATAATTATGTCTAACTTCATCCCCTCGTTGTCTGCCCGCCTATGTGTTTGTTTGTCTGTGTCTGACTGTCTGTGTGTCTTTCTTTCTCACTCTGTCCCTGTCTCTTTCTCTCTGTCTCGCTCTCCCTCTGTTTGTCTGTCTGTTTGTGTCTCTCTCTGGCTGTGTCTCTGTCTGTCTGTCTGTCTGTGTGTGTGTCTGTGTCTGCCTCTCTCCCTCCCCCTCTCTCCAACTCTCTCTCCCCCTCTCTCTCTTGTTCTCTCTCTCTCTCTCTTCTCTCACTCTCTCACTCTCTCTCTCTCTCTCTCTCTCTCTCTCTCTCTCTCTCAGGCTGGTTTTTAATTTTTCTCTTGATTCGTTTGATGAAGCCCATGCAAAGTCTAATATTTTGCAACCACTGTTTTTCCATTTCCCCCTAATTCTAGTTTGATATTTTCCCCCTGAATTTGTAGACTGTCTTGCTGAAAGTGAACAGCATAATAAATCGATAGGAATTATTTGTGCAAGACAACCTATTTTAGCATTCGATCCTTTGTACACTTCATCATCGACAAGCTTTCCAATATTGCTTTGGTTTGTATTAGTCAAAGAACCGTTTGGTTTACATTCGGGCATTTGAGGACCGCCGCCTTTAAGGTCTATTTAGTCTCCTCCAATAATATTTGCATGGCAGTTATTGTATAAAACATTGTCTTCTTCTTAAATACAATAAAGGTTAAGAGATAGCTTATAAACCCACCATGACAAATTAATAAACATAATGTAAGTGTTCAACTCTCAATACATAATAGAAGAACTATGAGACCAACTACCGCTTTTTGTTTTAATCTACAGGGATTTGACAGGAGAACGTCCGAGTGCCTGCAGGATGAATTCCTCCACCCTCCACCCTCACCGGAACCTCCCCCGGAAATGCCGGAGATCAAAGACGAAAAATGGGCCAACGAATTTTCTTGGGCTTGGGCTTTCAACAAGGATGGACACGAGGCTGAAGTGGAAAGAGAGCAAGAATATATCAAACAATGGATTCACACCATTATTCACTCACCGATGCCCCAGCATGTATTCACCGAGGGCCCTGGTCTGACTACGGCAGAAGAGGGTGAGGGGGAAGAAGGCTACTCCGTGGATTCTCCCTCGGCTCAAGGAAAACCAACTGCGGAGATGGGAAGGAATGAAGTTATGGACAGAGAAGATGAGGAAATTCCTAGTCACGATTTTTCGAACCCATATCCACCTGCCTTGACTCCAAATCATGAAGACGAGAACAGTCTCACTTTTCCGTCAACCAAACGTGCCAGTTTGAAACACGGAAGTAGTGGTGACATGGATGAGACATGCACACACGTCAAACGTCAAAAGACTTCTAACGAAACCGTCGAAATTGAAGTACTCTCAAATGCTCTTTCACCCCATACTGATGCTGGGATGGACATATCCTCTAGTGATGACACTGGTATGTTCACATCAACGTCTGATATGGAAACAAGTGCCATAGATATTTCTCACTACCGTCCCTCCGGGGATGTTTTCTCGTCGTCTGATACAATGTCACAGAACGAGGAAATAATGCAGACCGAAGACAATACATCTGGTGATGAGGGAAATGATACTTTTGATGAAGCCCTCGAGGAAATTCGTCACCAAGCTTTTGATTCCAACAAGGTGGCGCTTCTTGCCGAATCCATTCCAATTTCCCGCGAAGATTCTTCGCAACAAGGAGCCGCCAACTACCAATTCCAGTCACCAGTATTTCTCGAGCACGAGAAACCTTTTGCAAAACAAACAACCGCAGAGTCTAATATCAAAAGATTGATAAGCTCTTCCGTCGATGATATTGAACAGTTCAGTTTAGACAGCGAAATTGATCGTTTTAATCGAGATTCAAGAGCAACCGAGCTGTCATCCTCTGTCGATGAGCTGAGAACCCCAACTTCGTCTCCACTGACGAATACTGATCAAAGTGATTTGTACAAATCAGTGAATAATCTGCCAGAATTAGTGTTCGATTCCACCAGTCTCCAAAAACGCTGTCGTCGAGGAAATCCCCGATCATTGAGATATCACTCCAGTCCGGACTCACTGGAACATACAACGAGGAGCATGCGATCTCAAAAGGAGTCCACATTTCCACTAACTCAGGAATTTAGTTCTTCGTCAGAGGAAATTGACGTAAGAATTCCAAATCTTGCCATAAGCGTCTCAGATGACGATTTTCTTAAGACTTGCTCGAGAAAGCAAACTGCATACTGGCGATCTTTGGACCTGAACCGATTCAGTAGCTCGGTAGACAGTCTTAACGAGGCTATAGAAAAATCATACGAGGGGGGTAAAGCAGAATCCGAGTCCAGCACCTATCTTTTTGGGCATGGTTTGGAAAGTTCTGCTGTGGATGCCATCAGTGAACTTGATGGCCAAAGTGAACAGATTCAAGATGAAAACATGAACATTGAGCAGCAACCAACCTTTCAGGGCTCACATGATTCATCTGAGCTTCTCCGTGAACACGCAGTAGACATTAATGATGAACATAGTCGCCGTACGCAATCACCCCCAAAGACAAGTGAATACGAAACCCAAGAGGAAAGCTCGACTCACGATGACGCTCTCACTTTGAGGGACGCCAATCAACACATTCAAGCAGAAGTTGATGCGAGCACCATCCGATTCCAAACTGACGATCAACAAGAACAAGAAAGAAATGAAGCCAGTCAAAAGGAAGAGGCAAGCTTAGGCGACGGACTACAAGGAGACAAACCAAATCAGGACCATTCGGACATTCCAAACTCTCTTCAAGAAGGAGGGTGTGACATGGCTGGAGAACTCTTTACAACCAGAGAAGAGCCATTGGCTTCCAAACCACAGTCAATCGGTGATTATATAAATGAATATATGAATTCCCCAGTCGATTTATGCCATGACAATGTCGACCCAAGTATTGAAAACAAGTTACTTTTCCCGGTTTCGTCATCTGAAAGATACGATAGCGATGGAATAAATGGCAAGGTATTGGATTCAGCTTCTGGATCTTTTGGAAATCAGATAGGATTGCTGTCCCATCAGATAGTCAATAAAATTGATTCAGAAAAAGGAGGAAGTCTGTCCACTGAAAATTCGGATTTAGACATACATTCAACTCTAAGAGATTCTGCCATAATCGAGGATACAACCAGAGATTCCATACATCAAAAGACCATTGATGTAGTCAGGATGGAGGGTGCAAACGTTGATTCACTACAGCCTGAAACACTAAATGGGGTTAAAACAGGTGACAAAGGCATTGATTCATTGAAGTGTGAAATGATTTTTTCTTCAGTGAGCGCCGATCTCTCATCAATGAAATCTGAAGCCATTTGCGTGGTTCCATCCGATGGTACAGATACTGGTTTGAGAGAGAAGAAGACACAGGTATCAGACTTAACTGAAGACAATTGCATTGATTTAGAGGAGAGCGAATTAGATGATCTGATCATAACCGAAGATACAGATATTTATTTGATGCAAAGTCAGAGGCAGGGATTGATTTCAGGCGAGCGCATCGACCTCTCAATAAATGAAACCATGACTACCGCGATGCCTCCTGGCACTGAACTAAAATCTACAAAGTGTCTAACAACAGAGTTGGCTCTAGTGTATGCTAAAGACACTAATCCAGTGCAAAATGAAGTAATGGGCGAAAACGACGTTGAGGGATCAGACATCGATTCACTAAAGTTAAAAGCAACCAATGAAGTTGAAGCTGAGACAACAGACATTGGTTCAAAAAGTACTCCTCAACAGTCTGAAAGAGATGACATTGATTTACATAAGTCTAACGTACCTGATATGAGTATGTTAGGAGTTTCCGATGTCTGCTTGCTGAACGGATACACATCCTATGAAGCTATGCCGAAGGGCCAAGTGTTATATTCACAACACTCTGAAACAACTGATGTGCCCATGTCTGAGGACGTAGACGTTCATATTCAAGAATCTGCTGTTGCTATTTCTGCAAGTACAAACGTTGACTCACAGCAAGCAGAAACACTGGGGATGGCCATGATTGAAGTTGAAGATTCACAACTCATTCAATCTCCTGACATGACTTTGCATGAAGTGAAAAACCTAGATTTTCAGGGTTCTAGAACGGCAAACGTTGACAAACTTAAAGATACTGACGTTGATTCACAAAAATACAAAAGACATGATAGGACCATGCCTGAAGGCTCAAACATTGATTCCCAACAGACTCAAACGCATTATATGTCCATGACTGAAGGCACAAACACTAATTCACAACAGACTGAAACACATGAATTGGCGATGTCTGGAGGCACAGACATTGATTCACAACAAATTGAAACACATGAATTGGCCATGTCTGAAGGAATAAACATTGATTCACAACAGACTGGAACACATGAATTGACCATGTCTGAAGGCACAAACATTGATTCGGAACAGACTGGAAAACATGAATTGGCTATGTCTGAAGGCACAGCCATTGATTCAGAACGGACTGGAACACATGAATTGGCCATGTCTGAAGGCACAGACATTGATTCACAACAGACTGAAACACAGGAATTGGCCATGTCTGAAGGCACAGCCATTGATTCAGAACAGACTGGAACACATGAATTGGCTTTGTCTGAAGGCACAAACATTGATTCACAACAGATTGAAATGCATGAATTGGCCATGTCTGAAGGCACAAACATTGATTCACAACAGACTGAAACACATGAATTGGCCATGTCTGAAGGCACAACCATTGATTCAGAACAGACTGAAACACATGAATTGGCCATGTCTGAAGGCACAAACATTGATTCACAACAGACTGACACACATGAATTGACCATGTCTGAAGGCACAAACATTGATTCCCAACAGACTGACACACATGAATTGACCATGTCTGAAGGCACAAACATTGATTCACAACAGACTGCAACACAGGAATTGGCTATGTCTGAAGGCACAAACATTGATTCACAACAAACTGAAACACATGAATTGGCTATGTCTGGAGGCACAAACATTGATTCACAACAGACCGAAACACATGAATTGGCCATGTCTGAAGGTACAAACATTGATTCACAACAGACTGAAACACATGAATTGGCCATGTATGAAGGCACAGACATTGATTCACAACAGCCTGACACACATGAATTGACCATGTCTGAAGGCACAAACATTGATTCAGAACAGACTGGAACACATGAATTGGCCATGTCTGAAGGCACAAACATTGATACAGAACAGACTGGAACACATGAATTGGCCATTTCTGAAGGCACAAACATTGATACAGAACAGACTGGGACACATGAATTGGCCATGTCTGAAGGCACAAACATTGATACAGAACAGGCTGGAACACATGAATTGACCATGTCTGAAGGCACAAACATTGATACAGAACAGACTGGAACACATGAATTGGCAATGTCTGAAGGCACACATATTGATACAGAACAGACTGGAACACATGAATTGGCCATGTCTGAAGGCACAGACATTGATTCACAACAGCCTGACACACATGAATTGACCATGTCTGAAGGCACAGACATTGATACAGAACAGATTGGAACACATGAATTGCCTATGTCTGAAGGCACAAACATTGATACAGAACAGACTGGAACACATGAATTGGCTATGTCTGAAGGCACAAACATTGATTCAGAACAGACTGGAACACATGAATTGACCATGTCTGAAGGCACAGACATTGGTACAGAACAGACTGGAACACATGACTTGGCTATGTCTGAAGGCACAAACATTGATACAGAACAGACTGGTACGCATGAATTGGCTATGTCTGAAGACACAAACATTGATACAGAACAGACTGGAACACATGAATTGGCTATGTCTGAAGGCACAAACATTGATACAGAACAGACTGGAACACATGAACTGGCTATGTCTGAAGGCACAAACAGTGATACAGAACAGACTGGAACATATGAATTGGCTATGTCTGAAGGCACAAACATTGATTCAGAACAGACTGGAACACATGAATTGGCCATTTGTGAAGGCACAGACATTGATTCACAACAGACTGGAACACATGAATTGAACATGTCTGAAGGAACAGACTTTGAATCACAACAGAATGGAACACATGAATTGGCCATGTCTGAAGGCACAAACATTGATTCACAACAGACTGGAACACAAGAATTGGCCATGTCTCAAGGCACAGACAATGATTCACAACAGACTGGAACACATGAATTGGCCGTGTCTGAAGGGGCAGACATTGATTCACAACAGACTGGAAGACATGAATTGGCCATATCTGAAGGGACAGACATTGATTCACAACAGACCGGAAGACATGAATTGGCCATGTCTGAAGGCACAGACATAGATTCACAACAGACTGGAACACATGAATTGGCCATGTCTGAAGGGACAAACATTGATTCACAACAGATTGAAACACATCAATTGGCCATGTTAGAAGGCACAAATATTGATTCACAACGGATTAGAACACATGTTATGGCCATGTCTCAAGGCACAGACATTGATTTACAACAGTCTGAAATACACGATGCGGCCATATTTGAAGGCACATACATTGATTCACAACAGATTGAAACACATGATATGGCCATGTCTGAAGGCACAATCATTGATTCACAACAGACTGAAACACATGATACGGATATGTCTGAAGGCGCAAACATTGATCCACAACAGATTGAACCACGTAATGTGGCCAAGTTTGAAAGTACAAACGTTGATTTAGAACAAACTGAAACACATGAGCTGGCCATGCCCGAGGACACAAACGTTGATTCACAACAAACTGAAACACATCACATAGCCATGTCTGAATTTGCAATAATTGATTTACAAAGAGAGGAAATCCGTGATGTCGCCATGAATGAAGGTACAGATGTTGATTCAAAACAAGTTGAAACACTTGATTTGGCCACGTCTGGATGTGTAAATATTGTTTCACACGAGGCTGAATCACATGGTGTGTCTATGCCTGAAGGTACAAACCTTGATTTCGAACAATGTGGAATACATGAAATGGCCGTGTCAGAAAACAGAAGCATTGATTCACAACAGGATGAAAGTTATTACAAGACCATGCCCGAATATGCGACTCTTGATTCACAACAAGATAAAACTCACGACATAGCCTTGCCACGAGGTACTGACATTGATTCTTATAATGGGAACATACCTGAAGATATAAAGGTTGATTCACAACAGGATGACACACCTCATGTAGTCATGCATGACGATACAGATTTTGATGCACAGCAATCAAAATCATCCGATGCATTAATGCCTCTTGGTATAGATATAGATTCACCACAGTCTGAAACACCTGGTGTAGTCATGCCTGCAGGTACAGACGTTAATCCAAAGCAGTTTGAAACACCCGGAGTGATCATGCCTGAAGGTACAGAAGTAGATTCAAAGCAGTCTGAATCACCTGAGGGTACAGACAGTGATTCAGAACGGGATGACACACCTAATGTAGCTATGCCTGAATCATCTGATGCAGTCATGTCTGAAGGTACGGATGTAAATTCACAGCAGTCAGAAACACTTGGAGTAGTCATGGCTAGAGGTACAGATGTAGATTCACAAGAGTCTGAAACACTTAAAGTTACAAACGTTGCTTTACAGCAGTCTGAAGTACCTGGAGGGGTCATGACTGAGTTGCCTGAATTTACAGGCGTAGATTCAGAACAGTCTGAAACACCTGGAGTAGTTATGCTTGAAGGTACAGATGTTGATGCAAAACGATCTGAAACACGCGGAGAGGCCATGCTTGAAGGTAGCGTAGATTCACAACACCTTGGAACACCTAATGCAGTCATCCCTGAAGTTACAAATTTTGATTCACAACAGCCTGAAGTACCTGACGTTGTCGTGCCTGACGGTACAAAAGATGATTCAGAACAGTCTGATACATCTGACGTAGTGATGCTTGAAGGTAGTGATGTAGATTCACCGCAGTCTGAAACTGCTGAAATAGTCATGCTTGAAGTCGATTTACAAAAACCTGAATCATCTTATGCGGTCACGCCTAGAGGGACAGATATAGATTCACAGCAGTTCAAAACACCTGAAGGTGAACACTCTGATCCAAAACAGTCTGAAACATCTAGAATATTCTTGCCCCAAGGTATAGACATCGATTCACAACAGTCTGAAACATTTGGAGTGGTCATGCTTGAAAGCAGTGATGTAGATTCACAACAGACTGGAACACCTAATGCAGTCAAGTCTGAAGGTATAGGGGTTGATTCACAGCAGCCTGAATTACCTGATGCAATCATGCGTGAAGGTACAGGTGTAGATTCAAAACAGTCTGAAACACATGTAGCAATGCCTGAAGATACAGACATTGACTCACAAACGACTGAATCACCTGATGCAGTCATGCATGAAGGAATAGATGTAGATTCACAACAGTTTGAATCACATGATGCAGTCATGCCTGACGGTATAGATGGAAAGTCACTGCAGTCTGAACCATATGATGCAGTCATGCCTGAAGGTACAGGTGTAGATTCACAACAGCCTGAATCACTTGCTGCTGTCATACATGAAGGTACAGGTGAAGATTCACAACAGCCTGAATTACTTGCTGCTGCCATGCCTGAAGGTACAGGTGTAGATTCACAACAGCCTGAATTACTTGCTGCTGTCATGCTTGAAGGTACATGTGAAGATTCACAACAGCCTGAATTACTTGCTGCTGTTATGCATGAAGGCACAGGTGTAAATTCACAACAGCATGAATCACCTGATGCTGTCATGCCTAGTGGCGCAGATTTAGATTCTCAGCAGCTTGAAAAACATGACATGTCTGGAAGTATTGATGTTGAGACTGCTAATGAAGTAACAACAAGATTTACAGAAACTGATTCAGTGAAAGACAAAACAGCCGATGATACTATTGCTGATGTTGGAGATATTGAATCATATGAACAAACGGTGAGAAAAATCTCTGTCACAACTGAAGGTACGTGCAGTGTTACAGCAGATGAAGAATTAGATGACCTGATAATAATTGAAGATAGAGACGTTGAAGAGGCTCATATAGAAAGGCAAACACGTTTTGTAGGTGACAGCATGGAAACTGAACGTCTAACAACAACGACGACAACGATGAATGAAGGCACAGACATTGATTTAGTAAAGTCTGAAACAATTGGTCTTATGACATCTGGAGGCAAAGACATTGACTCAGCAAAACCTGAAATATGTGATGTGGTCACATCTATTTGTACGAATGCTGACTTCATGAAATCTGAGATGTCTCCTGAAGAAACAGATGCAACAACCGAACCGAATATAAATGCTACTGATGTTCCAACGAAGACAGATATTTATTCGGCGCATGTCGAAGCGATTGATATGACCACTGTGGATACAAATTCTCCTTCCATTCAAACCGAAATCAATGGTATCGTCAGTCCCATACATAGGTCGGAAATTGACATTTCTACACACCAAACAGTCGTTACAGATTCATTGATGACCACTGAGAATGCCGGTGTCATAAGTGAAGGTCTCGCCATTAATTCATGGCAAAGTGAGAAATCCGAACTTTTTAAGAATAACGTCGGAGATTTTGCGACCAATGTCCTTATTGACAGAGAAGTGCCCGGAGAGTTTGGAACTTCGGCACGATCTGAGGCTAATAAAAACGAACCCTCTGACAATCCTCTAGAAAAAAATTCATCAAGCCAGTCTGCTGTCATCAGCAAAAGAAGAACCATTAAAATCGCATCCAAATATCACTGGGTAGCTTTTGATTCTACGTGCTTTGCCCATAAAGAAAAGGAGAAGTATGCATCAAATGTACATATGCTCTCAGTTTCAAGAGGATACCAAAAGCACATTGATTCCATTAAACATTTGAACCAAACTTCATTATACCCATTTCCTACAGAGGAAATTCCATGCTATGCAGAGTCACTTATTTCCCAACAGCATTTTTATGTTCGTCTCCTTTTGGACACGAACCCATACATTCCAGTTGTTGAGAAAATTGACACGATTGGTGACTTTGCAAAAATGGAAGAACGGCCGGCCGTTTTTTCTTTGCGATATGCTGTATTAGCCAAGAAGACGATTCGGTACACTCCATCATGTGAAATGACTATCCAGCAACTCTTGCCTGTTCCCCAAGCGATTGTAGAGTTAGGTCTCTCAGACAGAACATTACACATTCGGAATGGCGTAAGCACAGATGGCAACAATGAAGATAGATATGCCCTAGGTGAAACAAAATTGCTTCCTCACTCATTTGCAGAAGCCCCTGAATATGAGCGCAGAGAGCGTATTGAAAACATAAAGAAAGATGTTCACTCTGCTGTTACAACTGAGAAGACAGATCGACAACGTGACACTGAAGTATTTGTAGAGTCAATGGAAGGTTCAATAGAACGAGAAAGCGCAAAGATGTTAGGAAGAGAAAGTGATGATGAGCAAGGGGAAACAGAAGAGTTCATCGATGCAATGGAAGAAGTCATAGAACATGAAAGCGCAGAAATCATTGAAGAAACAATGGAAAAGGATGTGAGTCCGATTGTCAACACCGAGATCGAAACACAGCAAAATGAATCTGAAACAATGACAACCATAAAGATAGGAGGGGAAGATGGAAACAAAGAAATGCCTGAGAACGATGTTGGCTCTGATTTCAATACCCTGGACGCAGATGGGCAATGTCAAACTGAACCAGTCAAAGAATACACGGAAGAAGCCACTGAACATGAAAGTACAAAGCCTGAAGAAGCAGTACTGAAGAATGACTTTGAGTCCCCTGTTTCATATGAGGATCAATATGAACAATCTGAAAAGGACCTGTCTAGTGATTCAGTGGAAGAAACTACAGAGCAAAATAACATGACCACTTCTGAAGTAACTGATTCTCCACATGAGCCAGCAGATCAGGGAGATGAAACTGAAGAGATCATGGAGACAAAGACAGGATCCACAGAACAAGAAAGCTTGGATGTTATCGAAGAACAAACAGAGAAAAGTGTCAGCTCTGAGGTGATCGCTGAGGAGAAAGATCAGTCATCTGAAGGCATTACAGAACATAAAAGCGCAGAGCCAATTGAAAAAGCAGATGCTGGCTCTGTTATTGCCGCTGATTATGCAGATCAACTTTGCAAAACTGAAGCATTCAAAGATTCAGTAGAAGACGTCCCGAAACACAAATGCACAGAGAGTGTCACAGAAATAGAAATGAAAGATGTAAACGCTTATGTTACTGCTGACGACGCACTCCAAGATGGTGAATCTAAAGTGTTAAAAGAATCACAGGTTTATTCAACAGAGCAAGAACAAGAAAACACAGAAATGTTTGCAGAACAAATAGAGAATGACATAAGCCCTGACATGATTGCAGAGAAAGCAGCCGAGCAAAGTGACGCTGAAGGATTCATAAAGGCAATGAGAGGTTTTGCAGAACACGAGAGCACGGATGATTTTGAAGAATCAGATCAACAAACTGACACAGAAATATTCATAGAGCCATTGGAAGGTTCTGCCGAAATAGAGAGTGATGAAGCCTTTGAAGAAATGACGTCAGATGTAGTTGCTGATACTGAGGATCGCCAAGGTGCCACCGAAGTGTTGACCGATCCAAGGATAGAAGGCGTAGAGCAGGAAAGAGTTGGAACGTTAGAGGACACAATTGAAACAAATGGCGTCTTAACCCCTGATGTTCTTACCGCAGACAAAGATAAAAAAAGCAAGATTGAAGTGTTTACAGATTTCAGAGTAGAAATCCCTGATGTTACGCTCGAGAAAGTGAATGAAGAAGATGGTGCAGAAATGTTTACCGATTCTGTGGACGCAACCATAGAACCTGAAAGGAATGAGGTCATTGAAACTTTTCAGAAAGATGTTATCTCTGATATCACCGCTCAGGTTGAAGACCTACAAAGAGGAACTGAAGTGTTTAACAGTTCCAGAGTAACATCCACAGAGCAAGAAGAACCAATAGGAAATGATATTTATTCTGATGTGACCACTGAGCCGTTGTATCAGCAAGGTAATACTGAAGCATTGACAGAGTCGTATCAAGGTACCACAAGAGATGACATTACGGATGTAGTTGAAGAGATAATTTCTGATGTTATTACCAAGACCGAAGATTGCCAGGGGGTAACTGTAGTGTTAACCAATTCAAGAGAAGGAACCACAGAGGAAGTAAGGACCGACATTTTTGAAGATCAAATTTACAATGATATAATCCCGGATATGATTAGTGATTGCGCAGATCAGCAAGGGTTGATTGAGCCAGCAGAAGGTTTCTCAGAACACGAAAAGATCGAGATGACTTCTGATGTAATTGGCTTGGATGAGGTTGCACAGCCTGTAACCGAAGTGTTTATGGATTCAAGAGAAGAAACCACAGAGAAAGAAAGTACAGAAGCCATTGAAGATATGACCTCTGATATTATTAACAAGAGCGAAGAGGGGAAAGGTGCAACGGAAGTGTTTACCAATTTAAGAAAAGAAAGAGCGGAGGAAGAAACCATGGGGATCATTGAAGAGCAAAAAGAGAACGAATTTAGCTCTGATGTGACCGCTGAGAAGGCTGATCAGCAAGGTGACACGGATGCATTGGCAGAGTCAGCAGAGATTTCCACAGAGCAAGGAACTGGAGAGGCATTTGAAGAGATGACCTCTAATAAAATGAGTGATTACAAAGATGGACAGAGTATAACTGAAGTTTTTACTGATTATAGAGAAAAAAAACCAGTGCAAGAAAGCACCGAAATCATTGAAGAAGAAATTGAGAACGATATTAATTCTGATGTATCCGCAAAGAAGGCAGATCAGCAACATGACACTGAATCAAAGACAAAGTTGGAAGGAAGTTCCACAGTTGAAACGGTCGAGAAGATGGCTTCTGATGTTATTGCCATGCTCGAAGAAGGACAGAATGTCATTGAAGTGTTTGCTGATTCAAGAGAAGAAACCAAGCTGACGAAAATCGCAGAGGTAGTTGAAGAGAACACCTCTGATGACCTTGCCGAGGCTAAATATGAGCAGTGTGCAGCTGAAGTGTTTACTGACTCAAGAGAATACACAACAGACCAAGAGATCTCTAAGACTGTTGAAGAGATGGCCTCTGATGGTATAACAAAAGTTGAAGATGAGCAGAGCATAACTGAAGTGTTTATCGATTCAAGAGCAGAAAACACTTACCAACAAAGCGCAGAGACATTTCAAGAGCTAACCTCTGATGTTCTTGCACATGCTACTGATGGACAAAGCATAATTGAAGTGTTTACCGATTTAAGAGAAGAAACCACACAGCAAGAAAGCGCAGAAACAGTTAAAGAGATAACTTCTGATGCTATTGCCGAAAATGGACAAGGAGTAACTGAAGTATTTATAGATACAAGTGCAGAAACAATGCAGAAAGAAACTACCGAGACTACTGAAGAACAAATAGAAAACAAGATTAACCTTGAAGTGATGCCTGAGACGGATGATCAGCAAGATGACACTGAAGGTTTCATTGAGACAGGAAAAGAACCAAAAGGCACAGATGCAATTGAAGAAACACACTCTGATGCTATTGCCGAAGTTGAAGATAGAAAAGGTGAAACTGAAGTGTTTACTAATCTAGGAGGGCAAACCACAGTGCAAGAAAGCACAGAAAGAGGTGAAGAAATGACTTCTGCTGAGGTTATTGCCAAGGTCGAAGACGAACAGGGTGTGACTGAAGTATTTTCCAATTCAAGGATCGAAACCACAACGCAAGAGAGCCTGGAAATTTTTGAAAAACAAAAAATAGAGAACGATAACGTCTCTGACGTGGGCGCTGAGAAGCCAGATCAACAAGGTGATACTGAAATATCGAAAGAAACAGGGGAGGGTTCCACAGAACAAGAAAGCACAGTGGCAATTGAAGAGATCACCTCTGATGTAATGGGCGAGGACGAAGTTGGACAGGGTGGAACTGAAGAGTTTACAGTTTCAAGAGAAGAAAGCCCAAAGCAGGACGGCATAGAAATTATCAGAGAACACGCAGACAACAACATTATATCTGATATGATTCGTGAGGACGCATATCGGCAAGGTGATCCTGAAGCTTTATCAGAGTCAGTAGAGGGTTTAAAAGAAGAAGACAGCAAAGAATCAGATGAAGAGACGGTCTCTGATGTTTTTGTTGGGGCCGAAGATGGACAAAATGTAACCGAAGTGTTTACCGACTCGGGAAAAGAAACCACACAGCAAGAGAGCACAGAGGCAGTTGAAGAAATGATCTCTGATGTTATTACTGAAGCTGATGATAGGCAGTATGAATCTGAAGTATTTACCAATACAAAAGAAGAATCCAAGCACCAAGAAAGCGCAAAGTCATTCCAAGAGATAACGTCTGATGTTATTGCAGAGGATGGAGATGGACACGCTGCAATTGAAGTTTTTGCCGACTCAAGAGAAGGTATCACAAAACAAAAAGAGATCAGTAGAGAACAAATGGACAACGATATTATCTCAGATAGGAGTGGCGAGAACGGAGATAAGCATGGTTACCTTGAAGTTCTGACAGATCCAGCGGAAGGTTTCATAGAAGAAGAAAGGACAGAGGCAGTTGGTGAGATGACCTCTGATGTTATTGTCGAGGCCGAAGATGGACAAGGTATAATTGAAGTGTTTACGGACTCTAGAGAAGAAACCAAATACCAAGAAAGCGCAGAGACAATTAAAGAGGTAACGACTGATGTTGTTGCAGAACCCGGATATGGACAAGGTGTCATTGAAGTGTTTACGGGCTCAAGAACAGAAACTACACGACAAGAAACTACGGAGACTATCAAAAACCAAAAAATAGAGGCCACAGGACAAGAAACTGTCGAGATTATTGAAGGACAAATGGATAACAATATTATCTCTGATAGGACTGCTGAAAAGGCAGATACCAAATGTTTCCTTGATGTAACGACAGAGTCAGGGGAAAGTTCCACAAAACAAGAAAGCATGAAGGCAGTTGAAAAGCTTACCTTTGATGTAACGCCCGGGGCAGAAGATGAACTGGGCGAAATGGAGGTGTTAATTGATTCAAGAAAAGTATCCACGAAGCTAAAGAGCGAAGAAAGACTTCAAAAGATTACCTCTAATGAAATTTCCGAGGCCGAAGATGGACAAGGTATACCTGAAGTGTTTATCAATGCAAGAGCAGAAACCACACAGCAAGAAACTACTAAGACTATAGAAGGACAAAAAGAGGACAGTATTAACCTTCACGTGACCGCTGATAAGACAGATCAGAAAGATGTCACTGAAGATTTGAAAGAGGTAGAGAAAGAACGAGAAAGCACAGAAGCAATTAAAGAGGTGATCTCTTATGGTAGTGCCGAAGTCAAAGATGGACAGAGTGTAAATGATGTATTTACTGAACAAGGAAGAGAAAATACAGAGAAAGAAACCACAGCGAGAGATGAAAGGGTGATTTATGGTGTTATTGCCGATACAGAAGATGTACAAGGTGTAACTGAAGTGTTTATCGATGCAAGTGCAGAAACCACAAAGCAACAAGCCACCGAGACGATCAAAGAGCAAATAGAGAGCAATGTTAACTGTGAAGTGACCACTGAAAAGGCAGACCAGCAAAGTGGCACTGAAGCATTGAAAGAGACGGGAGAAGGCTTTACAGAACGGGAGAGCACACATGCAATTGAAGAGAGAACCTCTGATATTACTGTCGAGAACGAATATGGACCAGGTGAAAGTGAAGTGTTTACCGATTCGAGAGAAACCATGGAGCATGAAAACACGGAGACAATGGATGATATGCCTTCTGATAGTCTTGACGAGGCTGACAATGGGCAGGGTATAGTCGAAGTGTTTATTGATTCAAAAGAAGAAACCACAGTGCACGACGAAAGTGACGATATCATTATGAAACAAATGGATGGCATTATCTTGCACGAGACTGCTGAGAAGGCAGATGACCAAGGTATCATCGATGCTATGACAGAGTCAGCGGAAAATTCCACAGAACGAGAGAACACTGAGCCAATTGGAAAAATTACCTCTGATGTATCGCACAAGGCTCAAGAAGAAACCACGGAGCAAGAAAGCAGAGGGAGTGTTGAAGAGATTACCACTGATGTTATTGCAGAGGCTGAAAATCGACACAGTATAACTGAGGTGTTGAGCAATTCAAAAGAAGAAACCACAGAGCAAGAAAGCACTGATATTATTGGAGAAGAAATGGACAATGAAATAATCTCTGATGTGACCCCTGAGAATACAGGTCAGCAAGGTTTCAATGATGTTTTCACGGAGTCAGCAGAGGCAAGCACAGAAACACATGAAGAGACGACCTCTGATGTTATTACTGAAGAAGAAGAAAGACAGGTTGCAGCCCAAATATCTCCCGATATAAGAGAAATAACCATGGAGAAAGGAAACCAAGAGACAACTGATGAGACGATCTCTAATGCTCTTTCGGAGACGGAAGGTGGACAGGAGGGAATTGAAGAATTAACCGGTTCAAGAAAAGAGACCATAGAGCAAGAAACCACAGATATCATTGATGAACTAATAAAGACTGATAGTAGCTCTGATGCAACCACAGAGAAGGCTGATCAACAGGGTGACCCTGAGGGAATTACAACGTCAGTAGAGAGTTCCACAAAACAAGAAAGCACAGAGGCAGTTGTAAAGATGATATCTGATGCTACACGGGAGGATGAAGATAGACAGGCTGAAACTGATATGTTTACATATTCAAGAGAAGAAATAAGGGAGCAGGAAAGCACAAAAACAGTAAAGGAGATGGCCTCTGATGTCGTTGACGAGGCTAAAGATAGACAGAGTGCCACTGAAGTGTGTTTTGATTCAGAAAAAGAAAACAAGGAACAAAGAAGTGGTGAGATTATTGTAGAACAAATGAATAATGATATAGTCTCTGATAAGTTCGCTGAGAGGGCAGATCAGCAACGTTACAATGACGCATCGATGGAGCCAGCAGAAGATCAAGAAGGTCAAAAAAGTGTCGGAGATGAGAAGACTTTCAGTTCTGATATAAGCGCAATCGACAGTGTGAATGATGATGTAGAAGAAAATGCATTAGCTCAAGACATGGTCGAAGACGCTTCGGGTCAACGAGATGCAGAACAGGATGGAGAAGGAGCCCAGAAAGCTACAGATGCAACTGATGATCCGTCGATCATGAATCGACCCGTTTCACCTGAAGCGTTCCTGGATGACTTCATTAAGCCAATTCTGTTGGCAGGTATGTCCGCCTCCGAAGCGGAACATTCACAAGCTAAATCTCCTGATTTCCATCAGACCTTCACAAACCACGACAATATTGATTTTGGTGCGGTTGGACTACACGGGGCAGAGGAGCAGGTTACCTACCGCCAAGGAGACATCGCATCAGAACTTGAAATCATCAGTGACATTGAAAACAATCTGAGCAATTTGGGATATGATCACGAACGAGATGATTTGCTTCTTAATCGACCGCTTAGCCCCGAAGCCAACGAGGAAGAGTTCATCAGCCATGTTCCAGATAGGAGTGAAGAGGGAAATGATATCAATGTATATGATGAACTTCAGCTGCCAGTGAATGGAGATTTCGAAGAAAGCCATGGAACAGGTGACGGTGAAATCGAGAATAAAATGGAAAGCAGTGTTGTTATCGATCTAGAAGCTGATCAACAAGATGAAACTGAAGAAGATACAACGAAAGACACCACAGAGCAACAAAGCTCACAACCTAGCACACAAAAGATTGTGGACGATTTTATCTCTGATGTCATGGCTCACACCTTTACTCAACAAGGTGAAACTGAAAGGTTCACAGTGCCAAAGGAAGGATCATCAATTCAGACCACCGAGTCAATTGAAAGAGTCAGCGACGAAGACATAATAGAAGCGAAGAAAGGGATCTTTGAGAAAGATGCTAGTACTGATGACACAACACAGAAAGTATATCAGCAGCTTGACACTCAGGCATTGATAGAATCATTGCAAGAAGAAGAAGATGAAGAACACTCAAAAGATGTTAAAGAGCGTTTCAAGGACAGTTTAAGTTCTCATGAAAACGCCCTTGGCGAATCAACGGATGATGATCAAGAATATGAATCAGCTGAAGAAGAGGATATTATCAAAGGTGATTCAAGCCAACAGGAAGTAGAACATATTGCAGACGAAGCTCGTGAAGTTATAAATGCAAATGATGATCCATCAATCATGAATCGACCCTCTTCACCTGAGGCATTCTTGGATGACTTCATTAAACCAATTCTGTTGGCAGGTTTGCCTGAATCCGAACATGATCATTCACAAACTTTACCTCTTGACTTCCACCAGACATTCTCAAACCACGATAATATTGATTTGGGTGAGGTTGGACTACACAGGGGAGAGGGCCAAGTTACCTACAGCCAAGAAGACAATGCGTCAAAACTTGAAATCACCAGTGACATTGAAAATAATCTGAACAATTTTGGATATGATCATGAAAGAGATGATTTGCTTCTTAATCGACCACACAGCCCTGAAGCCGCAGAGGTCGAATTGATCAGCCCGAATCTAGATAGGATTGTAGAGGGAAATGATATGACTGTAGATGATAAACTTCAGGTGCCAGGGAATGGAGACTTTGAAGAAATCCATGGAACAAGTGACAGTGTAATCGAGGATAAAATGGCAAACAGTGTTGTCACCGATCTGGAAGCTGATCAGCAAGATGAAATCGAAGTGTTTATTGATTCAATAGAAGATACAATGAAAGACGGCGCAGAGCAACAAAGCTCAAGAGCTAGTACAGAAATGTTTGAGGAGGATATTATCTCTGATGGCATGGCTCAGAGCTTTACTCAGCAAAGTCAAAGTGAACAGTTCACTATGTCAATGGTAGGGTCATCAATTCAGATCACCGAGTCAATTGAAAGAGTCATCGATGAACACATAACAAAATTCGGGAAAGAAACCTTTGAGAAAGATGTCAATACTGAGGACATCACACAGAAAGCATACCAGCAGCTAAGCCCCGAGATACTGACAAAATCATTGCAAGAAGAAGAAGATGAAGAAAACTCAAAAGATGTTGAAGAGCGTTTCAAGAAAAGTTTAAGTTCTCATGTAAACGCCTTTGGCGAATCAAGAGATGATAACCGAGAATATGAATCAGCTGAAGAAGAGGATATTACTAAAAATGATTTATGCCAAAAGGAAGTAGAACATGTTGCCGACGAAGCTCGTGGAGCTATAAATGCAAATAATGATCCATCAATCATGAATCTACCTGTTTCACCAGAGGCATTCTTGGATGACTTCATTAAACCAATTCTGTTGGCAGGATTGCCTGATTCCGAACCTGATCATTCACAAGCTTTACCTCTTGACTTCCACCAGACATTCCCAAACCACGATAATATTGATTTTGGTGAGGTTGGACTACACGGAGGAGAGGAGCAAGTTACCTACAGCCAAGAAGGCAATGCGTCACCACTTGAAATCACCACTGACATTGAAACTAAGCTGGACAATTTCGGCTATGATCACGAACGAGATGATTTGCTTCTTAATCGACCACATAGCCCCGAAGCCACACAGGACGAATTGAACAGCCCGAATCTAGAGAGGATTGAAGAGGGAGAAGACATCACTGTGGATGATAAATTTCAGCTGCCAGGGAATGGAGACTTTGAAGAAAGCCATGGAACAAGTAACAGTGTAAGCGAGAATAAAATGGCAAACAGTGTTGTCACCGATCTGGAAGTGGATCAGCAAGATGACATCGAAGTGTTTATTGATTCAATAGAAGATACAATGGAAGACGCCACAGAGCAACAAAGCTCAAAAGCTAGTGCAGAAAGGATTGAGGAGGATATTATCTCTGATGGTATGGCTCAGAGCTTTACTCAGCAAAGTCAAACTGAACAGTTCACAATGCCAATGGAAGGGTTATCAGTTCAGACCACCAAGTCAATTGAAAGAGTCATTGACGAAGACAAAACAAAAGACAGGAAAGAAACCTTTGAGAAAGATACCAGTACTGATGACACCACACAGAAAGCATACCATCAGCGAAGCACTGAGATATTGACAGAATCGTTGCAAAAAGAAGAAGATGAAGAAAACTCAAAAGATGCTGAAGAGCGTTTAAAAGACAGTTTAAGTTCTCATGTAAACGTTCATGATAACCAAAAGCATGAATCAGCTGACAAAGAGGTTATTACTAAAGAAGATTCAAGCCAACAGGAAGTAGACCATGTTGCCGACGAAACTCGTGAAACTATAAATGCAAATGATGATCCATCAATCATGAATCGACCAGTTTCACCAGAGGCATTCTTGGATGACTTCATTAAACCAATTCTGTTGGAAGGTTTGCCTGAATCCGAACCTGATCATCCACAATCTATGCCTCTTGACTTCCACCAGACATTCTCAAACCACGATAATATTGATCTTGGTGAGGTTAGACTACACGGAGGAGAAAAGCAAGTTGCCTACAGCCAAGAAGGCAATGCGTCACCACTTGAAATCACCCCTGACATTGAAAATAATCTGGACAATGTGGGCTATGATCACGAAAGAGATGATTTGCTTCTTAATCGATCACACAGCCCCGAAGCCACACAGGACGAATTGAACAGCCCGAATCTAGATAGGATTGGGGAGGGAAATGATATCACTGTAGATGATAAACTTCAGGTGCCAAGGAATGGAGACTTTGAAGAAAGCCATGGAACAAGTGACGGTATAATCGAGAATAAAATGGCAAACAGTGTTGTCACCGATCTGGAAGCTGATCAGCAAGATGAAACCGAAGTGTTTATTGATTCAATAGAAGATACAATGAAGGACCCCATTGAGCAAGAAAGCCCAAAAGCTAGTGCAGAAATGATTGAGGAGGATATTATTTCTGATGGCATGGCTCAGAGCTTTACTCAGCAAAGTCAAAGTGAACAGTTCACAATGCCAATGGAAGGGTTATCAGTTCAGACCACCGAGTCAATCGAAAGAGTCATCGACGAAGACATAACAAAAGACAGGAAAGAATCCTTTCAGAAAGATGTCAGTACTGATGACACCACACAGAAAGCATACCAGCAGCAAAGCACTGAGGTATTGAGAGAATCATTGCAAGAAGAAGTAGATGAAGAAAACTCAAAAGATGTTGAAGATCATTTCAAGGAAAGTTTAAGCTCTTCTGTAAATGCCCTTAGTACATTAACAGATGATAACCAAGAATATGAATCAGCTGAAGAAAAGCATATTACTAAAGATGATTCAAGCCAAAATGAAGTAGAACATGTTGCAGACGAAGCTCGTGAAGCTATAAATGCAAATGATGACCCATCAATCATGAATCGACCCGTTTCACCAGAGGCATTCTTGGATGACTTCATTAAACCAATTCTGTTGGCAGGTTTGCCTGATTCCAAACCTGATCATTCACAAGCTTTACCTCTTGACTTCCACCGGACATTCTCAAACCACGATAGTATTGATTTTGGTGAGGTTGGACTATTCAGGGGAGAGGAGCAAGTTACGTACAGCCAAGAAGACAATGAGTCACAACTTGAAATCACCAGTGACATTGAAAATAACCTGGACAATTTGGGATATGATCACGAAAGAGATGATTTGCTTCTTAATCGACCACACAGCCCCGAAGCCACACAGGACGAATTGATCAGCCCGAATCTAGATAGGATAGAAGAGGGAAATGACATCACTGCAGCTGATAAACTTCAGGAGCCAGGGAATGGAGACTTTGAAGAAATCCATGGAACAAGTGAGGCAAACAGTGTTGTCACTGATCTGGAAGCCGATCAGCAACATGATACTGAAGTGTTTAATGATTCAATAGAAGATACAATGAAAGGCGCCATTGAGCAAGAAAGTTCAAAAGCTAGTGCAGAAATGATTGAGGAAGATATTATCTCTGATTGCATGGCTCAGAGCTTTACTCAACAAGGTCAAACTGAACACTTCACAACGCCAATGGATGGGTCATCAGTTCAGACCACCGAGTCAATTGAAAGGGTCATGGACGAAGACATAACAGAAGACTGGAAAGAGACCTTTGAGAAAAATGCCAGTACTGATGACACAGCACAGAAAGCATATCAGCAGCGTGACACTGAGACATTGACAGAACCATTGCAAAAAGAAGATGAAAAACACTCAAAAGCTGTTGAAGATCATTTCAAGGAAAGTTTAAGCTCTTCTGTAAATGCCCTTGGTACATTAAGAGATGATAACCAAGAATATGAATCAGCAGAAGAAGAGGATATTTACAAAGTTGATTCAAGCCAACAAGATGAAGAACATGCCGCTGAGGAAGCTCGTGAAACTTTAGATACAAATGATGATCCATCAATCATGAATCGACCCGTTTCACCCGAAGCATTCCTGGATGACTTCATTAAGCCAATTTTATTGGCAGGTATGTCCGCTTCCAAACCTGAACACTCCCACCAAGATGTATCTGGTCATTTCCGTGAGTCATTCTTTAACCACCACGATATTGATTTCGGTGCGGCTGTACTACAAAAGACAGAGGATCAGGTCATTTACAGCCAAGAGGACTTTGGAATCAAAGCCAATGAGGAGAATGTGGACAATTTTAGCTATGATCATGAACGAGATGATTTGCTCCTTAATCGACCACATAGCCCAGAAGCTCTTGATAGGACGTTCATTATGCCAACTGTAGACGTGATTAATACGGAGAGTCAACGGCAACTGACTGCTCATGAAGATTGTCACGATCGCCGTGTACTTAGTGAGAGTGCCTTTGAGGATGACATATGGGAAGCTGAATCCAAAGAACCTCTTGAGATGATTGGTGAAATCGAGGACATTACATTGGATTCAGGGGATTCAATGGAACAAGAAAGCACAGAAACTACCGAAGAGCCGATAAGGTCTGATGTGACTGCTGACGAAGCCCATCAGAAATGTCAAAATGAAGTTGAAACACAATCCATGACAGAAGCAGCAGAACAAAGAAACGCAGAAACTATCGAAAAGGTAGAAGTTAAATCTGATGCTACCAATGATGATACTTGTGAGCAAAGCAAACCCGAAGTGTTAACTGATTCAATTGAAACAGTTAAAGAAGAAGAGACAGAAGGAGAAGAAGAAGCAGGAGGAGCAAGAGTTGAAGAAGAAGAAGAAGAAGAAGAAGAAGAAGAAGAAGAAGAAGAAGAAGAAGAAGAAGAAGAAGAAGAAGAAG
>JAOWAZ010055556.1:0-13691 GCA_028565935.1 Goniobranchus fidelis
CCAAATCTCCTATTAACCCATCCTCCCTATCTCTCATCCTGAACAAATACAAAAATCAAAACCTAACCAAAACAAACAAAAGCAAATAAGAAAAACTTCCCCTAAAATAAAAAGAGGCCTCAAAACAAATACAAAAATTAAAGCAACAAAACAAAACAAAAAAGGAGGGGCTTTTTGACGTAATTCTTTCTCCCAAAGTTTACATGTAGTGAACTCAATTCAGGCCATCTACTTGTAACTAACATGCATGAAAAAAATGTGCGCATCCATTAAAACGTCCACAAAAAGTTTGTGAGAGTCCAGGTACAAAAAGGACTACAAACTGTGTGATAAAAATTAAATAAATGAGAAAATGACTGTGACATCAATCCAAGAAAGCTTACACAACGAATGAATCCAAGCATAGCAGAGTTCTTTATTGTCAATAGACTATTAATTTCTCACACAAATAGAAAATCTATCAAAGTTATAGATAAATGTAAGAAACATTCAGAGATGAGTTTCATGTCTTACTAACAATAGTTAATGATTACCTACCTTAAGAATACTCTCAGATCTCTCGGAAATAAACAAATTCATTCAACAACTTAGTGGAAAACATTACAACACAAAAATGGAAAAAGTTAATGATAAAAAAAAAACAAAACAAAAAAAAACAAACCCCAAACTACACATCTTATCATTGCAGAATTCTATTCAGTTGACTTCTCTTTCGTGAAGTTTGAAGGAAATGTACCAAAAATCTAATATCAATGTATAAGGAGTGGTGTGGTCTAATGAGCACATTCACTAGTGAAAATCAATGTGTCAAGCAATGATGGCATGGTAAGTTAGTTGATGGATAA
This sequence comes from Goniobranchus fidelis, assembly GCA_028565935.1. NCBI lineage: Eukaryota > Metazoa > Mollusca > Gastropoda > Nudibranchia > Chromodorididae > Goniobranchus > Goniobranchus fidelis. The sequence continues at coordinate 846 of JAOWAZ010055556.1, forward strand.
CCCTCCAGGACTCCACAGGTCTTTGCTAGACTGATGACACATTGGTGGAAGACATTGGTTCACTGGTGTTGTATCCTGGGTTAAGCTCGTTGATTTGGTGTCTTACGACTCTTTTCAACTATAAAAGTCATCTCAGTATCCTTGGAAAAAGTCAGATGAACAGCTAGGTTAAAGTAAGAGAGAGGACAGAAGTAGTAGAAAAGGTTTATGAGATGCCTGGGAGAGTACTGTCAGGATGTCTATTCTTTCATCTCACTGATATGGACTCTGGAACCTACAAGGGGACCTAGGACAAGTAACTTAATCTCAAATACTCTGCTCAATTCAGAAGACAATGAGTACTAAGTCATAACAGGAACATGGCATTGCATAAACCAACAAAGATTTCATTGTATTTAGTGTGTATGGTTGTCTTCATGATTTATTGCATTATACATGATGTAATTTACATTCTAGAGTGGACTTCATAGTATGGATGCAATAACTGTAACAACAAATTTCCTTGTAAAGGATAACTAAAGTTTTAGTTTATTTATAGTACCTATAGACATAATATGTGTTGCTATATTTGCAATAAATGTTAAGAATGGGAATTATGCTGTATGCAGCAATAAGATAGACCAGTCATTCTAGAATCCCAGCCACATCTGTTCACTATTTCAGGGCTCTTTTAATCATTATAGTGCCTATGAAGAAAAGTAGGAATAAAGGCTGTTTTAATAGGAAAAAATGTGTACCGCGATGTAGAAGTATCTAAAATAGGTTTCATAGGAGGAAAGGAACCTGCCTAGGAGAAAAGAAAGCATTTAAAACAAGCCATAAGCAAAGTACACATTACAATAAAAATGGTGACTAAATGGAGGATGATTTACAGATTAAAAAAACAAAAGATATCTCGAAATAAACAAAAACAACTACAAAGATTTAAAATTCTATATCTATTTCATTTATGAATATGTTGTGCGTGTTTATGAAGGACAGTTGGTGTCATTTAGCTCAATGTCATATCGAACACCAACCTATGGGCAAGAACAAGAAAAATGTGGATAGAAAAAGAACTGAAAATTACAAGAAAAAGGTGATGGCTTGGACACACACTGAGATAATGTCCAGTAAGTGTAACTAAAAAATGCCTGACATGGAATCCCCAGGGTAAAAAGGACTGGATGAAGACACAAGGTATTATGGAGAAGAGAGGTGGCAGCAGAGATGAAGGCATTGGAAAGACTTGGAGCTCACTTGCATTATTAATGGCTCAGGACGGAGAGGATTGGTGTTCGTTTACTGATGGCTTACATTTCACTGGGGGTTGAGGGGGCATAGAAGAAGAAGAAAGAGAGAAAAAATATTTTTCATATTAAAGATTGAAGGTATACATAAAGTATGACCACCGAAGATCCCACTCACTAAGATCACATTCTGTCTGAGATTAAGATTCCATTCTTTTAGTGAAACGGAACTCTTTCCACACGAATTAAAAAAACAAACAACCCAAAAACTCCAAAGATTCTATTCTTATTAAGACATTTTCATCTAATAATCTGAGCCATGGACATATTTTTTCTCACAATTTTGTATTTCACACAAACAAAACCATTAGCAGGTTGATGCCAGCCATGTGGACACAATTCAGTATCCCTTATCAGCACTACATCATTGTCTAGTAGAGATGTGACCACCGAGGCACCTTCATCATCTCGCCTAAAAAAAAAGATCATTTCACTCAAAAAAAGACCCTAGTTTAAATTTGAACAGATTTGTTGTGGACAATTTGATGGGGGATGGACTCATGACTGCAGTGGGTTTAAGTTGTAAACGCATCCGGTTGGTATGATTTGGAATTAGAATGTTTGGTGCTCCAAAATACTGCCATGCAGGAGTATCAGACCCTTTTCAAACTAACTCAAGAACCAAGCTAAGGTTATATCAGGACCAATCCTACATCTTTCTTCACATTAAAAGATATCAGCTATCAAGACCAATCCAGATTAATCCAAAAACACATCCTTTCTTCAAAGCATACTAAAACTGTTATACATTGAGATGTTTTGTTATTGAAGGAACAAAGCAAATTTCTAGTCTTTTGATTTAACTATGGCCATGCCCTCTTAGATTGCTCCTTAGATTGTTGTCTATTGGGTATTAACCTGCGCCGCCTCGATGCCAAACCATAACATGGGTCCTGATCCGGTCACAGGCCTAACCCTATCCCTAACCCTTACCCTTTCCTAAACCCAAAATTGAAATTTACAGGTGGGTGGAACATTCAGTATTACTGCCCTATTACCAATAGATCTAGATTTATTACCAGACTACTATAATATCATTAAAATCCTTTCTATTGAACCGTCAGTTGATGTGGCTAAAACTTTCAGCAGTGATGATGATTCACCATTACAAAGGATGTTACATGTTAGGGGGTCATGAGAACTGGGAAAAAATGGTCAATATCGGAATCGACAACGTATTTATTACGACAGACGAGGACTAATCATGTGGTTCGGTAAACACATGGTTCGGGTCAATTTTGACCAGATCATGGCTTTGTGTGAGTTTTCAATTTTTATAAGTGTGATCATACTAGCCAACAAACAAGGCCTTTACAGCAAAATTACTATAGCTGCATAGTTCCTATTCTGAAATTCTGTGCAAGATAGGTTTGAGGAAGCATGTTTAGAAGATTGGGATATATATCTCATTAGGAGCTGAGTTATTAGTCAATAAGTGACCCTTGAGGTCAATTTTGACTCAATCGAGGCGGCGTGGGTTAATGTCATAACTATAGATCTGGAATTGACTCATTTATTGTCAGGGGAGCTATTCGAAGCATTTCATATATAATTATAAGTCTTATCTCCCTTGATGTCCATCTCACACCACAGTCTGCCTATCATCTCACTTTCCTTCTTTTCTCAGGGGTTGGGTGTTAAGTGATAGGTACTGATTCCAGGCTTTTGTGCTTCCAGCAAAGTTCACGAAAATCAAGGTAGAGAGGAATAGAATTCTACATTAATTATGTGCTAAATAAACAAATACAATTATTTTCACCTACATCTTCCTTGGGGTAGATTGCATTTTGGAGCTTATCCAATCTTCAGTTTAATCTCTGATAATATCAAATACAAAAAAATAGCTTTCCTGATCCTACATGGTGAAATATACAAGAAACAATAATAAAAGATTATACATACAAAAAAAAAAAGAAAAGAAAAGAAAAATCACTGCATCACTGCATCCAACACTACTAGATAAAGAGGTTTGTAATAAATCTAAATCCTTGAATAAAAAAAAAATATATCAAGATAAAGATAGGTTCATACTACATGGTATGCCCAAAGTATTACGTCAATCATCTCAACCCACCCTTGCAAATTACTCCATCAAACACCATTTCAAATACCTGTTGAGCAATTCATAACATCCATGACAATTGCAATTTGACATATTGGCTTCAAATTGCTAAATCCTCATTTGTACCTGATTAAAATGGGGAGGTAGAAGGTAAATTGTATTATCCCCTTTCCCATGGACAATGAAACATAAGGTTAGACTTGAAGCAGCACCATTTTGAGTCTTTCTCAACTTTGAGCTCAGAATTTAAGCCACATATCCAGTAGTTTTTCCACAAAGAATGTAGACAACCTTCAAACAATATTAACATTTATCTTTTCCCCCCCTTATAGATGGGATGGTGAAGTGGTTCAGACATTGCACCTGTCATCCTGATAGACCAGGTTCAATTCCTATTGCCGGAAATTGACTTATTTTTCTTTCAACAAGAAAATTTTCTTAATTTGCACATCCTAACAACATGGGTGATTGCTATTGCATTGAGTGGTTTACTCCATTATCTAATATAATTTCTTTTCATTAGAACACCTTGTTCACACCAAAACAAGTTGGATGCTCAATATCAGACTCCTATACATTATTATAATTTGAATGACAGATACAAATCTAAAAGCTGAAAGACCCTCTTTATCATTAAGATCAATTCTCACTGAACAAAATTTGAAAGACTCCCAATTTTTACATGTTCTTTTGTCTTTTTGCTGTAATGTTTGCAATGAAATATCAATGTAACTGTCCCTGCTGTCAGCCTGGCTCAGTGAGAACTATAATTTGGGGAATCCCTGTTAGTATATCTAGTAAAGATGGCTTAAGAGGTCTGATTTCCAAATGAGTACACTGAAGCAGAGTAGAGCTGTAGGTAAAATCGGATTCAAAATCAGTGACCCAAAATCAAATAAGTGTCCCAGCATAATTTTATCAGCGCCATTCTCTGAACTTATAACACCAAATTTTTCTTAATGTCACATTTTGGTACCAGTATAATCAATATTGAATGCTACTTGCCCTTTTTTAGATGAGAAATTTTAGACCAATGGAAATGCATCATTTTGTAATGTGACCAAATGTACAATGTGAACGTGTTGGATTTTTATGTACAACGTGAACGTGTTGGGTTTTTATCCTTGTTTAAATTTTACTCTCTAAAAGTATGTATCCAGACTCCTGCCATGATGAACTTCTGCATTTAGACAACAAAACTGATAATTTGCTTTTTCTTGTTACTAAGAAAAAATAAAAAGGCGTTCATACAAAATGATAGGTAGGGGAATAAGGAGTGTGTGGAGGGGAAACATAGGTGACAAAGTCACAAAGCCTTCACAAGGAACACTGTGAAATGTAAATCACACAATTGGGCAGTGTATAAACTCATTTGAGAACGTTTTACCTAAAACCATGTCCACCACATGGGATGAATTTAAGACCACTGAAGAAATAAGAGAACTATCAGGACAACCTCTAGTGTCAGAGGTCATCAAGAAAAGAAAGTGGAAATATGTGGGTCACTTGTGTAGAAGAGATGACACGAAGATTACAAAACAGGCCCTGCTTTGAGAAACACAGGGCAAAAGAAAAAGATTCCACCTCAAAGAAACCCTGAGAAGAACCTTAATGAGAGAGGCTGGGACAATGGAAATGTCCAGCAAGACGGAAGTGTTGGCAGCAGCGCAGAACAGAGACGGTTGACGATCTACAATTAGGGCCCTATGTGAAGTCTGACGGCACGGGAAGGATGTGAGATATAAGTGAGGTAAACTCAGGACTCTATGCCAAGGCGAAGAAAGTTCATACAAAAAAGATAATATGCTGTCTTAGCCCAGCAAGTAATCAGCCAAACTATAAATGCTGTAATCAAAGACACATGAAAATGGGATCACGCCAACATATTCTTTGTTTTCTCCTTTTCTTTACATCTTGTCATTTAGCATAAAGAAATTAGCAACTTTGACAATGCATCTGTGTTGAGAATTTGACTACACGGAAATACAAGACACAAACCTTTTTCTTCCCCTGTGAAAACACACCACTTGTCCAAAATTGCATGTCCAACTGTTTTTGATGTGAACAAGGGGCAAAAAGAGAAATACCAATGTGCTGCAACACATAGGCTTCAAACAGAAGTTGTTGATTTGTTTAAATTCAAAATTTTCAAAATAATCACTAGCAGAGAAGGTAAGAAGGCTTTGATACCCATGTGGCTATCATTCAAGATTTTACACTCTCATCCTCATCCGCTTAGTAGCACTTTTTCCTATTAGAATTGAAATGTTTAAAAACCAAAACCAAAACACATATAAAAACAAAAACAAAGGAGAGAAGCATTGTCCCCATCTGCCTTCATAGCTATGAATGGAACTTTACATTGGTGTTTGAATGCAGCAGTCCCAAACCACTACAAAAACCATCCAACAATTTTAAATCTGAGTATCAATAACATTGACTTTTTCTCCGTTCCACAGCTTAACAGTTATATAAACAGTAGGTCTATGTAAGTATTTTATGGCGAGTTAAAGCAAGTCAGTCAAAGTAAATAGGTTATATGATAATTTCAATAAATTATTACATGACATCATAATTATTTATCTATTTGTAACATATTTCTATTTTGCACTTTTGTAAAAATTAAGTGCTGTAAAAAGCTTGGACTTATATCTTTCATGCACTTTCTCTAGACTGTCCACTCAAAATTTGTATGGCATTTTTATATATACAATTTATTTGTATGACACTGACACACATTGTAAACATGTTCCTTTAGTTAAAAGAAGCTGAATAAGTCATACCCTTGCAAATCAATGACAATATACATTGTTACGCTTTATGAACTTGAAACTTTTTTTTGTATTTCCACATTCTAATTACAAGCAATGATGTATAAATTCTCGATAATTGTCACATCAGTCTGTCTCTGAACAGCTTGAGCTAGATCTTGACCTTTCTCTTTCCAAAAGTTGTTGGTCAAGGAGCTGGTAATTGTCCTTGCTTAATTCCCCTGTCAATAATCCTTGTAGAAATGACAAGTTAGAGACTGCCTTCCCTTGCTTCTGAGATGGTACTACTGATGATTGGGGTTCAAAGGATGCACGCCGACTGCAAGGTTGAGAATCAGAATCAGAAATGCTTATAGGGGATGAAGAGGAACTGAGAGACCCTGGAAAATTCTCAATTTCCAGACTGGATGCTTTAAATGGTGATCTGACCAGCATCGACCAAATGCTGTTGTCATGCTCTGATAAAGAAACTGAAGAAGAAGAAGATGGATTATTATAAGATGATGAAGACGGGTGCTGGGTCACATAGACAGAAGGGGTAATTATTATGTCAGTTGAGCTAGGTTCTGGATCAGGGTAAATTTCATCTGGTCGTTTGTCAGTCTGAGTGGCTACAGTTTTGCTTCTGCGGGAACGATGATGCTCTTTCCGCATGACCATCACAGAGACAGGTTCTGTGGATGAGATCAAAGATGAGCTCCTGGATGACAGACAGGTTTTGACTGACGATGATGAATTCAGTTGTTCATCTTGCAATGCAGCTGAGTTTCTTGAAGATGGAGTTAAGATTACCTGTGCATGTGAAGAACTGGAGCCTGCAATCACAGCTATATCATTTGATGATTTTGGAGACAGTAAGGATGGCGATAGTGTGCTGGATGTGATGGTTCTATCATGAGTGGAATGAGTAGACAAGAGAGGTATATGATTTTGTTTTGCTGGTGATGTTTTTTGAACGGATTTCGGATTAGAGCAACCAAGGTAGGGATTCTGAATAGACCTTTTAGCGGTCTGGGCATTCACTTTTACAGTATTCTGACAAGAACGGGCTTTATCTTTGGACTGAGTCTGTCCAATTCTAGTATTTCTAATTCCTACAGTTGTTTTCCCCAATGGCAGCTGCTCTATCAGTTGGTCCACATTGGGTGATGTCACAGCCTGACGGAGCAAACTCATTTTGAAATTCTGATCACTAGAATGAGACTTTGTTTTATTGTTTCTTAATATTTCCTCATTATGTGTTATTTGAAATTGTTTGTTTCCACCAGAGGACAGTGTACTTCTGTTCAGTCTTTTAGCATTGTGTTGCAGCTGTTGATGAATCAAATTTTGCTTTTCTAGTTGACTTTTGGAGGAGAAGCCAGGAATAGGCAAAGGTTTAGACACCGGTCTGGTATTCTCATCTAATAGGGAGATAGGTTTGTGTTTTTGCTTTTCAGCCCACTCTAAACTGCTGAGCTCTGATATAATCTCCTGAGCTCGATCGCTGTCCATAAAAGCACAATAATCCATGGCCAAATCCACCAAGTCTTCTGGAATGTGGTCTCCAGACTGAGAAGACGAGCAACTCTCCTCTTCTAAAGGTACTTTTTCCCTTCCAAACATTAATGACTGTGATGGTGAAGAACAGGAGACAAGCCTTGAGGTCAGGACTGATTTTGGTAAAGGAAGTTCTTGAGTTATTTTCTGAGTCATAGGACTGTACAATGATGAGTTTGAGTTATCAGTTGGTGAAAAGTGAAACAGTGAGTCATTCGTGTTTGTCAATGTCTCTACAGGTGGTGACTCTTCCAATTTAGATTCAGACCCCTGACCTTCTTTGTGAGACGAGTTTTTGGAAGGAATGGAAGGCTCATCCATATCAGCAAAATCTTCTCTGAGAAGAGATCTTAGTAATGAACGATGACCATTTTGTTTTAATGAGTTTAAAGTTTTGTTTGGTAGAATGCACTCAGGAGCAGCTTCTACATTAGAGGCTGATGTCACAGAGATGCAGTTGACAATGGAACTTTTGGAAATACTGTCGTCTTTGACACCCATAAAGTCCGCTTGTGGAAAAATATTACAGTCCACTTCCATCAGTTCCTCACTTGAACTGCTTCTCAATGGGTCAATACCATCTCCTGAGGGGATAATATTACTATTATTTATATCTACCTGTATTGATTCAACAGGATTGTAATTATAATACGTCTGTGAAACTGGGTGCAATGGTTGCAGTAGCTGTGAGTCCATAAAATCATTCATACACTGATGATGGTCAGATGAGGATGACAAAAGATGGGATTCATTTTCAGTAAGGCTTTCCTGATGTAACTCTTGCACACATTCAGAGCTTGGTTGAAACAATGTTTCATTTGTCCTTGATGCCAACAAGACATCATTCGGCTTAAAGCCATTGTCTCTGACTAAGTTATCCTGATTTTCTCCACATGATAAATCCCCACTGGCATGAAAACTAAACTCAGAATTCAAGTCTAGCTCTGGAAATATATCCGCATTGAAACTGTTTGTGTAAAAGTTAGATCTATTATCTAAGTCTAAGTCTGTATCTGCCAGTGTGTTTTCTGAAAGAGATTTGTCTTCTGGAAGGAGAGGAATCATCGTCTGAATTGGATCATCTTCTTTCAATGGATTCAAGGAAGGATCCTCATATTCCATGGGATTGTCAGAAAAGTGCATTTTCTCATCACGATTCATTCTGTCTGCAAGACTTGAACTCATATTGGATAGAAATGGAACATCTTTATTGTTTGTGCTCAATTTGCATTCTTCAGGCCCATAGCTTATAGAATCTGAAATTGAAAGCATAGAACTGTTCAAAGTTTTTCGTCTAGAATCTGAAAGCATCAAATGGTCTATACAGTTCTCAGATAGAGAATTCATTATCAGGGGATCAGTTTGATCATGAAATGGAATAAGCGATCCTGTAGTCTGACTAGGAATCAAATTCAAGCCATTTGTTACATATGAGAGAGAAGTTCTTGGCGTGGTGGCAGATGAGATGGTCTTTTCAGAATTAACATCTTTACAACAGTCAGATTCATTTTTTTCGAGTGTTAAAGAATGACAATCTGTTGGAACACTAGCAATGTTTACTGAACACAGACTTTGTCCATGTAGCACTGGAATTTTAACTTCAGGGTCAATCTGCAAGACTGCTGGATCATTAACAAGCTCTTTGTAAGCCCTATTTGCAGTAGTTTGAACACATGTCTGGGTAACATCAAATGCCTGCGTAGAAGCACTGTCAAAGAGAGCACCTGAAAATAGTTGATGGGAAGATTTTTGGAATTTTACTTGTTTATGTTTACAACTTCCACCATATCCTTTTGATGACAAAAATCCCTCTGCCTTGTTTCTAAACTGGTAAAGGGGAGATTTTATGAAAGAATGTAGCAGGTTGTCCTCAAGCTGATCAGAACCATATGAATCATTAGGCTGATTCATGGATGTTATGTGAGATTTCTTGTAATAATTAGCAGAATGCTGGGTTTGCTGAGAATTCCAAGTCATGGGCAGGCTGGTGTCTAGGTTAAACCCCAAGCATTTCATCTCTTCATATTCTCTCCTTTCTTTCATAATGGCCTCCTCAGCTTCTCGTTCACTGTGTTTAGGGAGAATGAAAAAAAAAGTTAATGAATAGTTAGGGCCATGGAGAAGAATACACATTTTTCTTGATCCTTGAATTAGACCTCAATGTTAAAAACGATAGTTAGAACAGTGTCACAGTTAAAGACATTAACCAATATAATATACAAATTCACTACTCAGGAAAAGAATAACCTAACTGTCATAGCAGTTTTTTGCGGCTGCAAAATTTACGAGTATAGCAAATTACCGCAAATCGTGCCCCATAAAATTAATTTTAACAAATTTCCCCCTCTTTTAGAGCCTTTATCAAATATTAACTCCATATCCGGCCTTTGCATGCCTGTCAGATTTGTTTCTCTTCGATCTGAACCTTCAATCCGCTCATACTCATGGCACTGGTTGGATCAACCGTGTTGATTAGCTTTAGAGAGTCCTTCCTCTTTCTTATTCCTTATTCTTGTCTCTCTTTTTGTCTGTTTCTTTGTCTCTATTTGTTTACATCACAGCTATTAAAACCAAAAAAGCAAAACAAAGAGGAAAAATAAACATCGAGAAAAGAAAAACAATCCTCTGCCCCATCAAAAAGAGGGAAACATGTTTGAAAAAACATTTGAAAAATAATGTTTTTGGTAAAATTTGTGGTAATTTATGGACAGTCATAAATTTGCGGCACTTTCATTCTAAAATCTTGCAAAATCTGTAACATTCTGCAAAACTTTTTGCAAAATCTGCACTTCTATATTGCAAATTTTTGCAAACTATTGGATGTTAATTTGCAAAAAGCTTCAATGACATATTTAATAACATATATGGTCAAAAACCTGAACTACAAAAATGTTAAATTTTTATTTTACATCAGACACAAAAAGAAATACATGTATATATGTCTATAAATGCAACAAGAGGAGTGTAAGGACATAATGGGATGCTTGATGCCATTTTCAAAAACACCAGCAAGAACTAGCCAGTATATATATATATATGGACTACCAAAAAGCGTTTGACACTGTCCCCCATAAGCGGTTATTTGATAAGCTATCGGCCTATGGCCTTGGTTTGGACATTATCCAATAGATGGAAAGCTTCCTGGTAGGAAGGAAACAAAAAGTCACTTTTTATTCAAACTAGCAAAAAGTAACCAGTGGCATGCCCCAGGGCTCCGTACTAGGACCTCTCTTGTTCGTGATTTATATAAACGATTAACAAAGCCTTGTCAACTCTGCAGTATACCTGTTTGCTGATGATACTAAAATATCCAGGGTCATTCAGTCTGAAGAAGATTTTAAAATATTGCAGTTGGATCTAGAGAAACTAGAAGCCTGGAGCAACAAATGGTCAATAAAATTCCATCCTGACAAGTGTAAACACCTACATGTTGGCAAGAAAAACCTTGACAATTATTCTTACACCTTGGCGACGACACCACTCAGCTATTACAAGATGAAAAAGATATTGGGGTAGTCTTTGATGAAGATCTCAGCTTTGATAATCACAAAACATCACTGAAGAGAAGAAAGCTCAATCTATGTCAGCCCTTATTAGAAGGATCTTTAATCATATTTAGACAGCAAGGCCTTTGTGCCATTATATAAGACTCTAGTACGATCGCACTTAGTATACGCAAACACGTCTGGTTCCCACGGGTAGCATACCATGTAAACATGATAGAAAGAGTCCAAAGGACAACTACTACAGGTATTATCAAACTTGCCATAGGAGGAACGGCTAAGAAGACTTCAGCTACCCACTTTAACTTACAGGAGACATACAGAGGACATGATAGAAACCTATAAAATAAAGATGAGATCTATATCAAAAAGCAGGGGAATTCTCAAAATTACGAAATGACCATAAGGAAAGGCACAGTACTAGAGGAAACCTGATCAAAATCCTCGTCCAACACTCAAATAAAGACCTTACAAGACACAGTTTCACAAACAGGGTAGCTGCAATATGGATTCCAGTCCCTGAACATGTAGTATGTGCATAGAGTGTTGACTCCATTAAGAATAGGCTAGATAAGCACTGGAAAAACCAAGAGATTCTCTATAATTATAGATCTAAAGCTAAATACAACGTATACAGCAAAGGAACTAATACACCAACTGTAGCTGAGGGGCGGGTAGGAAATGGAGATCATCCAAGCACAGGATCAATTAATGAGCTCAGCAAAGAGGAGCCGGAAGGAGCCTGCGCTGGGAATCTTCTTAAGTAATCTTAAGTAATGAGCAGCTTGGTAAATTTTTACTTCAACACCTTTTCATGGAGAAGCACTGGCGCTACTTCGTTTGTTACCCCAGGCTACTACTAGCCTTTGATAGGCCGAGGCCTAGTACAGTGGGTATCGAACATCGATTATAAGGGGATGGTATGGATCATCAATTGTCGTTGGCTTAAAAGGTCTAGAGCCTAAACTGTAGAAAAAGATGTTGAAATAACATTTGTTAGCCTTCTTAGAGGAACTTTGCGATCGTACCCTTCAAACTTATCGTTTTTGCGACGTTAGTCCTCTGATGTGGAGTTCATGGATGCGTTTGAAGCAAAAGGAAGTCCTTTTCTTTGAAAAGAATACTGTAAAAGTTTTTTAAGCCAATGAAAATTTCGGGTTTTATTTGCCCCGGTATTAGCTGTTCCGATGAACAGTCTTTTCCCTCCGGGATTGCAAAATTCCAACGTGCCAACAGGGCGTTTCCTGGTCTCATTAAAAGAGGACTCACTGACGTTTTAAAGGTAAGATAACATCATAAATGGTTTTATCATGTACCTATACCAATTTTGTTTCAAAAGAATGTCATCGAAAAGAGTTTTAAGCAAAAATATTTCTTTGAAAAATAAAAATCAATAGGGTACCAAATTAGGCTATCTTTATAAACTATTGATCCTAATTTCGTACACCCCATATTTTTAAGGGTACGAAATTTAGAGATGGGGGGTACGTACTATAGACACCATAGAAAAGCTATCTTTTACTTGTTATATAGACTACTCAGACAAAGGGTGGTATGAAGTATAGCTATGTGAGTAACAAGATGTAAAAGTGAGTGATAGAAAGGGGTTTGGGGGGGGGGGCACGTTTAATCAATACCTTAAAAAATATGAGTTATGGTATTTCACCACAACCACAATCATC
>JAOWAZ010056662.1:0-13679 GCA_028565935.1 Goniobranchus fidelis
CTTTCTCTCTCTCCCTCTTTCTCACTCTCACTCTCTCTCTTTTTCACTCTCTTTTTCATCTCTCTCTCCCTGCAGATGCATACACACAGATTCAAAGTAAACTTAGCTTGGATTATTGTGTTGTTTTGTAGGTTAGTTTTTCATTTTTTATCTATTCAAAGTAAAACAGAAATAAAAACGCTTTCAACTGTTTCTCAAATTGAACATTCTCTCGACTTCTCTATGATGGCTTTAGGAAGTTTATTCCACATGAGTGGTGCAAAATGTGAGAAAGATAGTAGGCCATATGCCTTGTAATTGACGTTGGGTTTAGCAAGGACAGTCTTATCTTTCAATGATCTGAGTGCTCTTGATGGGATATAAGGGAGTTAATAGTTAATGTAAATAATTTGGTGGCAGTTCATGAAGACACTTAAATTAAAACAACACATTTGATGCCTTCTTTTACTGGCAGCCAGTAATTCTTTTGAAATAGAAAGTTATGTGATTCTTTCTTTGTTTAGGCTTACTTGTAATTATTTTAGCATCAATATTTTGTACCTTTTGAAGTTGTTGTAGGTGTTCATATGGTAAGCCCACTAGAAGTGAATTACAATCCAGACGTGACAATACGAGAGATGCAACTAAAGTTTTTGCAGTTATCAATAGGCAAGTATTTACGATAAGAACCGGAGATTTAGTTGGCTTCAGATGTGGAATGTTACAAAATGGAGGTTATTAGTGCACTATGAATGAAAAGATTGTGTTAAATTCAATGTTTTTTCTTTTACCCTTACTGCCATTTTATTTGTTATGTAATCTTATACCTATCATTGATAACATTTTACAATAAATTGATCACCCCTTGTACACATCATGTATAGCTATTGGTTTTAGATATTTTCTTTTTTTGATACCATGCAGTGTAAAGCACTTAGATGTTTAATTCATTTAGCACTGTATAAATTTTCTAAATTCTTTTTATTATTTCAAAGGTTGACATCCTCATTTGAAGTTTGAATACTGAAATTCTTTTACCAATGACATTTAAAAAGTGCCTTTAAAATTCAGGATAAAAGTACAATTTCTTTCTCCACACTCCACACCCTTAAGGCATATGGAAATTTCAATCGTACACGCACAGCCTCTTCCTTCATGGTCAGGAGAGTGTAAAAGCTTCTTGAACATCCCTTGTATGGACATATTGTAGAGCAAAAAATATTCAGAAGAAAAGGGGAAGAATCAAAATGCAAGTATTCACAAATACCATCTGCTTGATGGATTGCTATGGAAACAAATTTCCTTTTTTTTTTAAGCTGCATTGTTAACTTCACTTATTCATTCTCTCCCAATAAAGCTATGAAACTTTTCTTTTCTTTCTGCTTTCAAAGGATTTACTTACACCTAGTGCTACTTTGTGGAAAGTCTTGCAAATGATTGAAGATCAAAGATACATGTGATATGTGTATTTGTAATAACTCAAATGTTCTGAGTAGAGAATTCAGTCCAGGTGGCTGCTATGTTATGATCATGCTAAAGAATTGATGAAAGTCTAAACATGACAATGGTTATGATCTGATGAAGTTCACCTGGCTATCCCCAGAATGAGATCTAGGTTTTATAAACAATCCAATTCATGGATACAACTAATCGACAATCAGCTCATTTAGTATTTTGAGACAACAGAATAATGATTTTATTACAAAGCAAAATACAATTGGAGTCAAGCAAAGAGACAGAAAAGAAAATCAGCTTCTTTATACACTTTAGCAGTTTGTTTAATGTTTTTTAAAAGCTCTGCTTCCCCCCCACCATTCCTTTAAAAAAAAAAACAACCAACACCTAAAAACAGATAGAGGAGTTACAGATGAATATTTCAGTATTATGAATGCAGAGCCTGAGAGATAAGAAACACTTGTGAATACATGCTCAAGAAAACACAGAGGAACTGATCACATTGAATGCATATGCATAATATAAATGATATAATGGCAAGGATTTTTTTAAAAATTAATAAAATAAAAAAACAAAATAAGTCAAACAAAAAGACTTTGTATGGCAAAAACGCACCTTTGTCGTCCCATTCTAGAAAACAAATTCAATAAGAATGTCTCAATGAGAGTTCTTGATAAGGAAACGTACATAAGTTGTGAATGAAGATGCTGGCCATACATTCAACACATATTATATCTACTTGACAATTAAATCAAATTTTTGGTAAAAAAAAAAAGCAACCTCTAGGTATGTGTGTGTGTGTTTGTGTGTGTGTCAATCACCAATTATGTACTCTGAAAGAAAAGTATGGCCAGTGCCATAAAAAATCTGTTTTTGCACGATCCCGGCTGACTGACACTATTCAAACCATGTGTAATTCAGCAAAAACATCTGGTAATTTTTTTAACTGAATACCCTGCAATCAACAGAGACATGAGCTTAATTACGGTAATGACCAAACAATCACAAAATTGATGTTCATGTTGACATTATAAGGAGACACAATAAAAAAAAAAAAAAGACAATCAATTAGCAAGACAGGTACATTTTGATAGTTTTAAAATCAAATTGAGACCTACCTGCTGAATTGAGGATTGAGATTTGGCTTTCCTCAGTCTACTTTTGCATGCATCCAAATCAAGGCGTTTGGTTTCCAAGATTCTTTTTTCTTTCTGTGGATTTGTAAATATGAAAAAGATAACTGAGATAAACTTCCTCTTCGACTTGTGATGTGACAAAGATCATTACCCTTTTCTTAACACTTTGATACAAAGTGTTGGTACCTTATTAACTCTAAGGGTAGGACCACACGTATAGCCGCACAACATTTCAAGCTACTAGTAGCAATTTATAAAAATACAACCTGCTTTCACAACACTCAATGGATTCCAAGCCGTGCCTTGATTTGCACTGCCTTGCCTTGCTGCCCTGCGAAAGGAAAATGCACCTCCAAAACATATTAAGATTTCTTTAATTATTGCAGAAAACCTAATTCTGCTTGAAACTTGGCTTAATCTTTGGTCACTCGTTTCCAAAATGCCATCAGATTTTGAATACTATCAATCTCCATGGAGATATTGGCAGTGGAAATAACTGTCTAGTTAGGCCCAGTGACGTAACTCATCCTGCCTCAACAAGAACGCTTATCAGCACCTAAGGGTCTCTCGGGGTCACATCGACGACCACTGCTCAAAGCTTGAAACGAAAGCGATCTAGTAGGCTTGTGGTGTGGACACTTCCATTCCCTCAAGGCAATCTTTACCTTTGCTCAGGGATAACAGAGCTCAAAGTCCAGCTCAAAACTTCCGTGTGGATGCATCCTAAACTCAGGGCTGAAAATTAGCCCAGCTCCGTACCTGGGAAGAAGTTACAGAAAATTTTTCTGATTGTCAGGTTTCCAGACCCTTTAATAAGAAATGTGGTCCTATTTTAAATCGTGTATACAGTGGAGCTCGCCGAAAACGGCCTCTTTTACAATGGGAGCTCGTCTATACCAGGAATGTTTCAAATCCCAGATTCATACCCTATACGGATGATCTATAAAAATATGATGCTTTACATCAAGCACAGGCAAAAAAAACAAACAACAACAACAACATAAATACATACACACATAAACTTAATTTGTCACAAACTGATATTTGGTGAGGAATGATAAGCAAGAACAAAGGGTCATAACCTAGTAATGGCATTCATACAAGAATCACCTGTCACCATCATCATTTGTTCTGTTTGCTGCCGCACACAACTTCACAATGTTCCTCCATTTGTATCTATTTAGGACATGTTTTTTTAGACTAATGCCTAGAGATTAACTGATGAAATTGGTATATGAGGCTGTTGGTATTCCTCTTTTCCTTTGTGATTGAATTTTGCCTTGTAGGACTGTCTTCATTAACTGTCTTTATTTCTACATACATGGCCTATTGCAATTTGGTTTCTTTGACTTATGATGGCAAGTATCATTCTGTTTCTTCCAAACTCTTTCAAGGTTCTATCATTTGTCTGACGACCTGTCCAGCTGATTCTGAGAAGTTGTTGGTAGAAATATAGCTCTGCAGCTTCCAATCTTTAGACGTCCACCTTTTTTATCGTCCACGAATAAGCCCATGGAAATCATACACCTTCACATCAGGGCTCACCCATAACAGGAAAATGCTGATGGTCCCATTACACCTGTTGTGGTGTCACAGTTCCATAACAGTTTTGTGACTGCTGCAACTAAAAAGCAAGACGACTTTTCAAAGCAACACTGTCCAGTAAGCACCGTTACCTTGTTTGAAGAACAACTTCAATTTTAAGTATGCATCTTTTTCCTCTTATCGTCACATACAAGCCATTGTCTCTCCTCCCCTGTGTTCAACTTCTTCTTCCATCCTGACATCTATTTTCGGCCTCTCTTCTCATCTGCATTTGGATTTTATGGCTGGAGGCTCAGGGGTGCAGCTTAGAACATGCTGAATGATTGTCAAAAGAATGAGTACCAGTGTTGAAGCGAGCACCAGACAACAGCTTTGTTTGTTTGTTGGTTGTTTTTTTTTAATTTATTTGGGGCTTACGGCTCAATTCAACCTCAAAGGTCATCTCAGGGCCCATGAAAAAAGCAAAACGAAAGACTAGTTTAAAGTAAGAGAAAGAAGGGAAGTATCAGAAATGATTTTGAGATGAGGAAATGAAATTAGTGTAAGAGTAAGCAGAGGTTTAAAATAATAAACAAAACATAATCAAAAGGCTACAAGGAGATATGATATACAGACAAAAAAAAGCATCACCTCTTGAAAAAATATAACTAAACATATAATAAAAAGCTAAATGGATAGGTATTTACGGACACACACAAAATTATCATCTCTCTGGAAAAAATACAAGTATTTAACAATAGCCATCAAACCCTAAACAGTGCACATGATAACCACCCAGGATTTTCTACTGCACTTTTATGTACAAAACTTCACAGTATATCTGGATAGCATGTGATCCCCATAGTATTTTTAAGTCAAGCAATGCACATGAATGGAGATAGACACCTAATAATAATACCTACTTCTCTCTCCCAGCAAAATTCTCCCCTCTGATGACAAAACAGAGAGCCTGACAGAAGAAGATTGATGACAGAAGAAGATTGATGACAGAAGAAGATTGATGACAGAAGAAGCTCTCGCTGCCTTAGTCGCCTCTTACGACATGGAGAGGTCCCGGGTCCTATACGGACCGTGAGCAGAACTAAATCAAATCACTCCAATCACCAAGTTGACATGCCTCATCAAATCAGATGGCACTACTAAATCAGTGCATGCTGGCCAGTGTAGCAGTGAAGCAAATAGCCTGGGAAAACTAGGATAATCATAATGATAAACCTAGGTCTGGTCCTTAACCTTTTGAACCCTGACCTCCTGAGTTGACCATGCCCCACCACCTGGTCTCATGGCATAAGCATGACTGAGAGAGGCGAGCCTATTCCTCTACACCGGGATCTCAGAGAACAGGCAAGCAACAGCTGTCCCACTTTAGAGGGATCTCTGGTTCTAAGGGATATATATAATCAGTCATATAGCACAGTGGCTGGCTGGTCAAAGAATTGTTCAAAACAGGAAAACAAGAGCATTCAAACGTTCTACATTTTACTTTTTTTTTCCATCAAAGCAATGATAAAAGAGCAAAAGATTCTCTTTTTCAAGGTGAACATACCAGGATTGTTTTCATATCTCCTTCCAAGAAATTATTGAGGGGCTGCAAAAAGTTGTTGACTGAGCTGGTCACAAAATCTCGTTCTGCATTTCCAATCTGAATCTGGGCCTGGCCACATTTGACTAGAGCATTGCCTGAAAAAAACAAAACAATAAAATATAAAGAATAAAATACTGATAACAACAACAACAACAACAACAATAACAACATCAACAACAACAACAACAATACGAAGCTTCCCAGGAAACCAAAAAGAGAAGAAAACAGAGAGCTGAGGCTCGAGAGAAAGTCCGTAAAGAAGCCTTAGAAAAGGAGGGTTCGCCCTCGTATGGATCTGGGATGTTCTGAATGTTTACTTTGAGTGAATGCCGTGATATGTCCTGTTTTTCTTCGTAAAACTTTGACTGCGATTTTCTCAAAAAGTGATTTTTAAACATATTTTTTGTATAGGCTCCGGTGATTGTGAATATTTCTGAGTGAAATTTGGCATGTGTGTTGGTATGATGGTGATGAAGATGATGACATAGAGTTTTTTTCGTATTTGGTTTATTTTATGTAAAAAAAAATTTTTTTTGTAAATAAAATTTGTCTAATTTTGTACATAAAATTCAAAAAAATTGTAAAAAAAAAATAAATTCAAAAACTTGAAAAGTACGTCTGTCACGTTATAGTAAACCTATAGGACTAACAGTGTGTGAAGTTTGGTATGAATTAGTTGAATAGTTTCAGAGGAGATGATCTTCAAAAAAAATCAAAATGGCGGCGCTTCCATAGCAACTGGCCACGCCCACAAAGAAAGTAATCACATTTTTGAACTCAGCACATCGAAATACTTTCATCTATGCATAAATAAACCCAACTGGATCAAAAATATAGAAAATAGTTTCAGAAGGCGCATGTCCCCTTAAGTAAATACAACAGTTATCACAGCATGTGATTTTAATACAAACACAAGATTCATCATAAAATCTGTTCCTTAAGCAAAGGCAAAAGTCCTCACAGAATGTGATTTCACAGCAAGCACAATGGTTATGACAGAATGTGAGTATATGTGACTTGAACATTCATCATAAAATGTGTTACTACAGGAAATTAAAAAAAAAAAAAAATCATCATAGAAAGTGTGATTAAAATAAATTCAAGGGACCACTACTTTTAAGATAATTTACCTCCAACCTTGCACCACTGATTCACTTTTTTGTTTGTGATTTTTTGACAGTGCTGGCAGTCTTACGTTGTCTGGTAGTGAAGTGACTAATTTGATAAGCGAAGTTTTGGCCCAGGAAGGTGTTGACATGCAGTCAGCCGGATTTTCTCAGGAAATTGCAGACCAGCTAGAAAAAGATGCCAAGGAATTCTTACAAGTGACAGACAAGTACTTAACTAGTTTCTTTCTTTGTGCCTTGCTTCCTTGTGGGTTAGATGATTTTGTATTGTAATCTTATGACTGTTTGTGATGTTTTAGTGATAGTTAATCAAGAGGTAATTCAGGACATTTTAACTACCCAGCATTGTCCACTTTTTTGTTGTTGGTTTTTTTTTTTTTTGTTTCCATTGTTTTTCCATTACTTTGATATTTTTTTTTACTTATAGAGAAATGCATGTATTTTACTACCATTTGCATACAAATCTCATGTTCTACCTAAGTTTCACTGCTCAGTTGGTCTCTTGATGTCAGGTTACATTTTTAAAACATTCCTGTTATGATCAGTTAAAGGGAATACATTTAATTCTTTCTTTAATCTTTGAATACAATGAAATCAGAAAGATGTACATTTGAAAGCCAATGTCATACTTTCCTTTCATTTGTACTTTAAAAAATTTATAGCTTAAGATTTTCTTCCTTTCCTTTATAAACATCCGTTATGTAACAAAGAGAACATTTATAAGTTAAATATGAACAAAAGAAAAAAACTGAAAAAAAATTGTTGTCTCATTAAAAGTTGCTGTATGTCTCTTTTACCATTCTGTTTTTTATGGAAAAAAAAAAAAAAAGTCCTTAATAGTCGTCATCGTCTCTACCCCTCACCATTGTGTAGACCATCACTTACATTTGACCTTGTCTCTTCAGCTTTCACTGTCTGTTTCAGTATGTCATCTCCATATTCCTTAGCCCTGCATGATTTTCAGACTTGGATCCCTTACAATGTCTCCCTTGTTGTACTGCCTGAACTTTTCCATAATGTCCACCTCCATGTCTCTTTTCTTAGCTCTTTCTTTATGGGTTCCTGCTCCACCTTTTCCATTTCTCTTCGTATCTGGTCAATTCATTTAATCGTATCTATCTATCTCTATTTTGCCTATGCTGGTGGGGAAAGAGAATCCTTGACCATATTTCAAACCACACTTTTATCCCCTTGAAGGCCTCAAACACAGTGGACTTGACACTGACATGCCGTCGATCTGACTCCGACCAAATTTTGAGTTCAAATAGGGTCAAATTGTGCAATAAAAATTTGCGCTGGTTGAAGTCAGGATCAATTTGGTGCCTCTTGAGCAGACTCAGTACAAATGATATTGTGTAAATGGTGAACCCGATTTGAACCCAACATTTTGTCTGCGTTGGATTGGTGGCATGTTGGTGCCAGTTTCACTGTGTTTGAGGCCGTAGTCTCCCTGCCATTGTCATTCTTTAGAATTCCATAATGTCCTTCTCCCATTCTCTTGATGAGGTCCTCACGATCTCCTTCATTTCACATTCCCCTCAAATTTGTTTTACTTAGTCCTCCATGCATCTTCAATGTTCTTATCATGTTGACCTTGCTTAAATGGCTACTATGAAATGTTGCAATCTTTATCTTGCGTAGACCAAGTAAGATGTTGTCCCCAAGAGACAAGCTAATCCACATGAACAAGATGGAGGAAATGAAACAGAAAAGGACTCTCCAAGAGCGTGAAAACCTGAAACTGTGGATGACTGAGAAGTTTAAGCAGCGACAAGAGAAATACTTGCAAAGAAGAAAAGACCTCATAGAGAGAGAACCAAGACCATTCAAGTCTCAGACTAGTGTAAGAATGATTATGTTTCTTCTTATCTGTTTGATGGTTGCTTGATTTCATAACAATGTAATTTATGCAAAATTTTGGAATCCATTTTGTTTTCATTGTCCAGGAATTAATCACCATAACTCACAAATGTTTAGTCAATGTCAATTGTTACTCTATGCCTCCATGAACTAATGAGGAATTGTGACGTCTAATATCCAAAACAAAATTCATTCTTAGAAAATCTGCCATAGTTTTTATGGAGTTATGTCCCTTAGACCAGTTGCCAAAAATATTAGAAAACCTCTTTTGTAGTACAGTAGAACACTGTTAAACCAAAAATGTTAGGGACCGAAAAATCATTTTGGTTTAAACATAATTTTGGTTTATCCATTTCTAAGGGGAAGTAACAAAAAATGCAGTGCTGTGTGCATGGTATTGAGAACGCTATTTGTCGTTACCACACCCACTCTCTCTTCCTCCATCATCAATCTTGCCTCCATGCAATTCATCACACAGACACGCCATAGACTAGGAACTAGGGTGGACTGTGCGTTTTGAGCAAATAGAGTGGCTAAACCAACTCTGGCTGTCCATTTGTCCATTGTTTCTGTACTTTCCCATCACATTATTCACATTACAATATGTTAGATTTTGGTTTAGCAATGTTGGGGTGAAATTCAGTTTGGTTTATTCGTTAGCAGTGTAACAAAGGTATATATAGATTTAAAAAACCAGGACTTTTGTCTTATTTTGGATAAGCGCTAGTTTTGGTTTACGCGTGTTTGGTTTAAGTGTGTTCCACTGTAATTCTAAAAGATACCTAGCTTTATTACAATTGGCATATGCTCAACTCTGTTATGTAAGCAGTCTGTCAATTTCATGTGCTCAAGCATATGGCATGCATAGAATGGTCAGTCCAAATGACAAGCAGATAGCAGTGAAAGGGTCAAAGTTTGGAAAATAAATTCTCTCATTGAGAAATTTCAAACATGATTCCTACAGAAAGTTTCCTAAGATAATGCTAATTGCAGAGTCTATTATTTATATGAAAAATTTGTAAACACCATTACCGGTACTCTTTTCAGAAAACTCCATTACATCTCATTCAATTTCTAATGTTTTATTTTTCTTTTTAAAAGCAAAGTCTTAATATTTGTCAATCAATTTTTACCTTCAGCCAACGAGGATCAACATAAAGACACTAAATGATGAAATGAGTGAAAAACGAAGGAATATGGCATCAGAATTCATGAGTCAGAGACTGGCAGAAGCGGAGAATCTCATGGGAAGCATCATTGTTGACAAACCGGAACTTATCTCTGGAGGAGCTGGAGACTTCTCTCGCAGAGAAGGTTCACTTTCGCCTAAGCGTTCTCCAAAACGTATCTCTTCCCCTAAAAGAGCTGCAACGAGTACTTACTCTAAATCTGACATTTCAGATTCTAGGCTGACAAGGCCAAGGTCAAAGAGAACTCCTAGTGCTGCCACCTGGACAAGGCAAACAAGTCCATGTAAGTGAAATTTTTTTTATAGTTTTATTAAAAACATTCAAAGAAGTCAAATTTCTCTTCTTTTTTTTTTTCTTTTTTACTCTTTTCGTTCTAAGGTCAATGGTAATCTTCCTAACTTTTGATTTATAATACAATACTCTGGGCTTGTGATAAAGATGTACTCTACCATGTGAGATTTTGATTGTCAAGGATTCAGTTTGTGTTTTCAGTGAAAATGTTACAATACAAAATTTTTTTCCTTCATTTGTTTTTTTTTTTAATTTTACTGTCATATAGGCTCTCATCCAGCCTAAATCTTTTTCAGAAGACAATCCAGTGTTTAAAAAATCTGTGTAGTGTAAGGATATCTCACATTCCTATTTGCCAATTTTTAGATGGTTTCTTTTAAATTCATTTTCTCCAACAGCTCATCAAGAGTCAGTGAGACCTTTACAGGACTCTCCTCCCATCAAAGGCATTCTTAAGTCATCATCTGGCAAAGACATTCAACAGATTGACTCAGATCTGCACCTGGACAAACAGCTCCTTCACTCCATCACAGAAGCCAGCATGAGTGGGGATTCTAGCACAGATCTAATTAATTATGCCAAAGCAGTTTTGGAAATGGATCAAAATGGAGACACTCCCATTGCTTCCATTGACAGGTTGGTAACAAGATTTTGTACATTACATTCAACTCTTTTAGGTTTTCAGGCTTTTTTGAAAATTTAAGGCATCTTTAAATCAGTTCTCTTAGTCACTTTAAGTGTTGATGAGCATTGAAAGAGGGTTTCTTTGATTTTATTCACTTCAAGCTCCTGCTTCAAGATAACACGTCAAACTGGTGGTGAATCTTTAGAGTAAACAGTTTTGAATCACTTATCTTTCTTCAGATTCAACTTGTTATGAAGAAAAATGAAAAGCAATTTTCCAAAACTCATTACCCCAAATTCAAAATTTCATGAACATTTTGTTCAGAAATGTTAGCTGCTACAGAAAACAGAAGTAAGTTTGAGAAAAACTTGAACTCATAGATATTCTTCTATTCTCAGTAGAGTTGTCTGCTTCAGTCTTGTTGGTTTTTTTACATAGCTGAAAAGGAGATTGAAATTTTCATCATAAATGCACATACTGAGTTTTGGCAAAATGCTCTACAAGTGAAGTAGGATAATCGGCTGTTTTGGAACAGTGCCATTGATTACCAAGCAATGAAAAGAGAAAAATTTTGCAATTATTGGTTTTTCCAGTACATCGCAACCAGTTGTGAGATCTCAGCCTACAAAAACAGAAAAATCCAAAGCAGAGCCTAAAGTGAAGAGTAAATCCTTTGCTGACTTGGTACGTCTGCAAAGACCAGAAGTCACTCGCAAGTGGAAGGAGATGAGTGCTCAAAGGCGGCACGAGGAAGAAGAATTGGCAAGACGAGCTCAGCAAGAAGAATACAATAAAGCAGCTGCCCAGATGTATCAGACAGAAAAGCAGAGGATTTATGGTAATTTTGATAAGTAGATAGATTGATGTAACCTATGTATGTCCCTAATGGGACAATAACATTAATATATTAACATTAGAAAGTTTACTGTACTTAAACAAAACGTTTTTACAACTACAAATGTTTAAAGATCTCTGAGGAAACGAAATAAAGGTAGAAAATTCAGATAAAACAATAAGTATAAGTGAAATTACCAGTACGTCACAAGTTGTGTTACAGACACGTTTAGGGCAATCCCTCTCTAAGGATATTATGTGTTTTCAATAGATTCCAAGCACATTCCAGGATCAAGCCCCAGGCAGACGGTTACCATTCCACGTCGTGTCAAGTCTTATGCTGAGAGACTGCAAGAGATGAAGCCTTCAAAGAAATCTTTCACTTCCTCTGTCGTTAGAGCTCCTGGTTCTGGTAAGACACAATGATCATGGTGACGTGCTTTTCATTCACTGTTAACTCATTCAGTGCTGAGGCCTGTCACCTTGAACGCCCCCTATAAACTGAGCGATTTTCTCCTGGGCAAAGAATTTTGGTGACAAAGAAAAAAAAGTCATTACATAAAAACTATAAGACAAATTTTCATGAATTTTTTTTTTGTTATTTGAGGGAAAAGAAATCAAGCTCTGCAAGTGCCTGGCTTACATCTATCTGGGTGCCACTATCACTGACATGTAGATCTATGGATTCACTCATACTCATCATCAGCTGCCATTTCAGTAGGGGGTGATGAATTTCTAGATCCAGCCTCACTATTACATTCAGTATTTCTACTTTCACTTTCAATATCATTTGGACTGTCACTTGAGTTACTATCACTCATAATTTCATACTCTTGGCATCAAAATTGAAGACATTATGCATAACCTCCTCATCTACATATATCTACCTCTAAGGAGTTTTGAATACTCGTTTCTACAGGTTCAAGATACAGTGTAAACAAATTGAAAGACAAACGCTCTTTCAGATCAAAATTAGAGGGATCAATAGCTTTTCAAAGAAAGAAATATATGACAATCTATCCCAGAAGGCCCATGCTAAAATTTACAATAAAGGTTTGGTTGAAAGCATGTGTTTTAATTTAAACTTACTCTGGTATCAAATGTGAGAATATACTTGTCAATAGCACTGAATGAGTTGAAGGGGCTTTTTAAATTTGGAAAGTATGCAGTAGGGTACAGTAATGAGTATATATACTGGACTAGAAAAGAATGAATGTCAAGAAAAAAGTAGATAAAAGAATGCCTTTGTTGAGGGAGTGACATTTTTAGCAATTGATTTATGTTAAAAAAAAAAAAAATCTTTTCTTGTTGTCTGCCTCTCTCCTTCTGCCATGTCTCTATATTCTTTCTTCTTTCTTACTTGTGATAAAATACAAAAAAGCACGGCATAGCTAGACCGCTCCGTTTAGTTATCCTCCTCGACCGTACTAAGTCACGTTGACCTCGCCTGACCGAGGTCATGAGCCGCTCAGAAGTCAGTAGTCAGAAACGAGGATTTCTCAAAGCGCGTAGCCGTTAATTATGGGTTCAAATGTCACTCTCTAACTCCCAAAGGTAACTACAAGAAAATGGAAGAAAAGACATAAAAAATGTCTTCAATTTCTCCTGGCAGAGGTTTGAAATGGACCTATTTTTGATTCATTGTTTTCACCCATGCATAATTTTAAAAAAGCACAATTAAGTTGTTTAACAGTCTTTTTTTCTACAATGTGCACAGATGATTTGTAAGACATCCATAAATGTACTCACAAGAAAGAATTGAGTAAGCTGTGTAACTTTTCAAGATAGAACAGTTCAAGCATTGAGAAGTCAATGAAAATCGGCAATTCTATGTGCTCATATAACAATACACACACAGAGAACTTAACACACATGCAAACACATTAAACTATTCATGGCCTAGGGATACACTTGAACTTGGATCATAAACCGCTTAAAATCAGACATAGAATTTGGCTTACTCAAAGATTTTTTTGTATCATAAAGACATGTATCTTCTCTTTCAATGAGGCTTTGCAGGATAAGAATTGTATGTGCACTAACTATGCAATT
>JAOWAZ010057771.1:0-13663 GCA_028565935.1 Goniobranchus fidelis
ATGTGTTTTTCAATCTTTTAAAGGTTATTCTCCCTCCGATTTTATTAATTCTCCTGGTTCTCGGGACTATTTTTTTCGGTGTTGCGACGCCAACTGAATCCAGCGGGCTGGGTGCTTTTGGATCTATTTTTCTGGCTGCCTACTATAAAAAACTGAGTTGGAAGGTGGTTAAGGAGGTTTGTTACGAAACACTGTCCACGTCAGGATTTATTTTCGGAATATTTCTGGGGGCGACTTGTTTTGCTTTGATTTTGAGGCAATTGGGCGGGGACGATTTCATCAGGGAAATTTTGCATTCCCTGCCTTTCGGTCAGTGGGGCGTTTTGTTCACAATTCTTCTGTTCGTTTTTTGTCTCGGCTTTTTTTTGGATTGGATAGAAATCACCTTGATTGTGTTGCCTTTGTTGGCACCCGTGGTAGGTGCCTACGAATGGGGCATTCCCAATTTCGGACAACTCTCCCAAGCCGGATTGGTGTGGTTTACCATTTTGGTGGCCATCACTTTGCAAACTTCTTTTTTGACCCCGCCCGTGGGATTTGCCCTGTTTTATCTGAAAGGCAGCGCTCCTCCCGAAATCAAGATTTCCCACCTATACAAGGGAGTCGTTCCTTTTATCATTCTCCAACTTGTCGGACTCACCTTGACCATTCTTTATCCTGCCTTGGTCACTTGGCTTCCCTCGGTGGTATACGCCATTCAGTAGAAATTTTTCGACTTGAAATAATTCCCGGGGCTTTGATTTCTGAAACTTTTCGAATCGGCAGTTTTTTTCAGGCCTCCTCCAGAGGCGGGGCGGACTTGGGGCGAAACGCTTTAACGTATTCGGGTTTCGTGGCAAGAAAAGACCCGCCTATCAATTCAACGCAATAAGGAATCGCCTCGAACAGGACATCCAAGGTTTGTTCGATGGACTTCGGCTGGCCCGGAAGATTGACAATCAGCGTATTTTTTCTGATTACGCCTACCTGCCGTGATAAAATGGCCGTTGGGACGTATTGAAGACCAATCATCCTCATCCGCTCCCCAAAACCGGGCAGGACTTTGTCCGCCACGTTCAAAGTGGCTTCCGGGGTTAGGTCTCTTGGAGCCGGTCCGGTTCCTCCCGTAGTTAATACCAAATCGCATTGTCTTTGATCGGATAATTCCTTTAATTTGGATTCGATTAGGACTTGATCGTCCGGCACTACCTCTCCCTGAAAATCAAACTCAACTTGTAATGCCCTTTCCAGCCATTTTTGAATGGCAGGGCCTCCCAAATCTTGGTAAATGCCTTGAAAGGCGCGATCCGAGACCGTCAGTGCGGCTATTTTTGGTTTTTTTCTCATCTGCTTTGCGTGGTCGTTCAAGGTGTGGGATTGTGTCTCTGTTCGTGGATTGCCCCAATGCCCTTCAACACTTCATCCGACAACTCAAGGTTGATTGAGTCTATGTCCGTTCTCAATTGCTCCAAATTGGTTGCCCCGATGATGTTGGAAAGCACAAAAGGTTGACGATTGACAAAAGCCAAAGCCATTTGCGCCAAATCCAACCCATGTTCATCTGCGAGAGCTTTGTATTTTTTGACGGCTTCTTCCGATGCTTGGGTGGTGTAACGCTGAAAACGCTTGAACAGGGCTATGCGCGAGCCGGGCGGCCTCTTACCGCCCAAGTACTTACCGGAAAGAACCCCGAAAGCCAATGGGGAGTAGGCCAGCAATCCCACTTGTTCCCTTTCGCTCATTTCCGCCAAATTGAATTCGAAAGTGCGATTGAGAAGACTATAAGCATTCTGAATGCTAACAATGCGGGGCAATTTTTTTTCGTTTGAAAGATTCAGGTGCTTCATAATTCCCCAAGCGGTTTCGTTTGAAACCCCCACATGTCTGATCTTTCCGGATTGGATTAGCCTGTCCATGACATTCAAAACGCTTTCTATGGTTGCGTCATCGGGTTCGGGAGCGGAATTGTAGCCCAGCCTTCCAAAAATGGCCACTTTCCTTTCGGGCCAGTGGGTTTGATAAATATCGATGTAATCGGTTTGAAGTCTTTTCAAACTGCTCTCCACGGCTTCCGTGATGTGTTTTTCCATCAACCTTGTCCCCCCGCGTATGTAGTCCAAATTGCGTTCGGGGCCGCAAACCTTGGTAGCGAGGACCACCTCTTTTCTTCTTCCGGTTTTTTTGAACCAACTGCCGATGTATTCTTCCGTGCGCCCGTAAGTTTGCTTTTTGGGAGGGACGGGGTATAGCTCGGCGGTGTCGATGAAGTTGACTCCCTTCCCAAGTGCGTAATCCAACTGTTCGTGGGCCTCTCTTTCGGAATTTTGTTCTCCCCACGTCATGGTGCCCAAGCAGATCTTGCTGACCTTTAGATTGCTTCCCGCTATGGATTCGTATTTCATGTCGATTCTCTTTGGTTTTTGGGTGTTGTTTTTTTAAATACAGTCAAACCAGATCAATTTCTCCGGAATTTAGACAAAGAATAGTGCTTGAAGCATCGCTGACCATCAAGTTGCCTTTGCCGTCGATACCCTTCATGATGCCCCGCTTAAGTTGCCCGTCTTTCTTAAAGAGGATTTCGCGGCCAATCAGTCCGCATTTTTGATTCCATTCGGCCGAGGCAAAAACAGTCCTGTTTTGTAAAAGATTAAGAAAAACCGTATCCAACTCGTCCAGAAAATTTTCCAAGAAGGCAAAGGGACAGCTTATCCTCAAGCCAGCCTCTTCCAAGGATATCGGGTCGTTTCTCATATCCGCAAGCCGTTGTTCGGATCGATAAAGGTTAATGCCAATTCCAAGGATCATATTGAAGCCTTTGGTGGAAGAAAAACCCTCGCAAAGAATGCCCGAGATCTTACGGTCTTTGTACAACAGATCGTTCGGCCATTTGATAATGGTTTTCAAACCGTATTTTTCATTCAGAAAATTATGCAACGCGAGTCCAACCCAAAGAGGGTAAGGGAGATTGCCCGGAAAGAGTCCGCAAAGGAGAATGGATGTTGCGATGTTTCCCCTGAAATGATGCCAGGTTCTGGAAAACCTTCCTCTTCCGCGGGTTTGATTGCCCGTAAAAACCACTGTGCCCGAAGGGGGCGGACAATCACCCATTCTACTTTTCAGCCAATCGCTGGTCGAGGGGATTTCGGAAAAATAAAGCATCCTTTTGCCCACCAGCTTTCTGGTAGAGCTAAACACAATCGGTTTCAAAATCAATTCAGGTGGTTTTGTAATAGACTATGGTTATTTGCTTCGGGACGGAGTCTTTGCTTTTTTCGTATTCCAGTTCCAAGTTTACATAGACGGTTTGCACCAGTCCCCTGATTTGGATTTGGTAGGTGAGGCCCACCAAGTTGGAACGGGCGGAAAAAAGACCGTCGTCTTTGGTTTGCACGTCTTGGACGTTGAGCGAATTGATAATGCTTTTCCAATTAGAATCTCCCGAAAGGGGAATACTGAAAGAAGGGGGCGTCAAGGAGTCGGCAAAATATTCCTTTATGGCTTCCAACAGGGATTCTCGGTTATTGAAAAAAACGCTGTACGCATCCCCGCATTCGTAATTCGCTTTGGCAACAATGTTTTCCATGAGGTTTAGGTAACCCAGGAAAAAAAGATCGAATTCCTCGGGTTTGGAGATTGGCGCCATATTTAAATTCAGGGGGCCTATTTTGCAATCGACCGGCGTAGAGAGCAAATCTTTTTTGAGAAGTCTGAAGGGAAGTGCGTAAATATCTTTTGTCTGTTTAATAAAGCCGATATTTTGGAAGGTTGGGATGATGTTGAGTTCCGTGATTAGATCAAAGTCGGCGTTTTTCACGGTAAACTGCGGGAAGGCTTCCAAGTGGGTTTCCGAGCCGATCAGGAAATTGTCGTAGAAGTTTTCGTCATCAGGATCTTTGAAATCCGCTATGTTTCCCAGCAATTCGTCATAATAGGTTTCCTTGTCTTCGATGCCTTCAGGGTAATGATTCAGCACGTTTTTCATCAATTGGATGACTAATTGGCCCGAGCTACCCGTCATGCTTGAGTTTAGTTGGACAAAATGATCCATGGACCAGATTTTTATGTTCTGCACCGTGGCCTCGTCCGTCAATGGAGCACCGTCGCCGATTAAATTGAGCCCCATGTAAACCTGATTAGCCCCCCCCAGCTTGATGCCTTCGATGAACGCCGTCAGGACGGAAGTGGAAATGATGTCCAATTGAAAACGGGAATCCTCGTTTTCTATGAGCTTGATTTCCATCGAGGTTTTTTGCATGGTTTCCGTAACCACCAAAGTGATCAACAACATCACCGAAAGGGTTATGAACAGGGCCACCCCCCTTTGCCCTTTTCGGGTCAAATGTTCCATTGCACGTTTGCGCCGAAATTTTGCCGGACGTTGATTAAAAAGTTTTCCTCGTAGGATTCGGATTCCTCGGTATCAATCGTGTAAGTAATTTTGATGGCTTCGGGAATTTTTTTACCCGTGGGCCGGGATTTGGAATCCCAGTTGCCGGCCCAGTTTTCCTGCCCGTCGTTTTTTTTGCCGTCCAGATATTCGGCTTTGAAAGAAATAACCCGGTCGTTGAGAATGATGTTTTTGCGAACCAGTTTGTTTTTCAGGATCTCGCCTCTGTTTTGCAGGGTGATCTTTTCAAAAAAGGGGTTGATGTAGAATTTCTCCGAGCGGTAAAGGCTGAAAAAATCATTTTCTTCGTTTTTGACAAGAAAATAAGCCACTTCATGCACTTCCGGATCGGTAATCTTGTCAAATTGCTGGATTAGCTTGCTGGGTGCGTGGACGTGCATGTAGATCTGATTGATGTCCGTCTCGGCATCCTTGGTATTCAATCCCAGTACGCCCGATTCGGCACCTCCTCTCCTGCCTGTGTGTTTGTTCAGAAAAACCACCGACTTCAAGTCCTGCTTTATCAGATTCAACACGATTCGGGATTTTTGCCTGACGCTGATGAGTTCATCGGATTTGACCCGAAATTTCCCCGTTTGAAAGATGGAGAGCGAGATGGCAACCATGACCATGCTTAAAATGGCAACCGAAATAAGCATTTCCAACAGCGAAATGCCTCTTCCGTTATTCCTTACGGACATAGATGGAGGCTTGGTAGGATCGATCCCTGAAGCGGTCTTTCCAGCTAAGTGTGTAGGTGACCTTGTACATTGAGATGGTGAACAGTTCTTCTTCTATCACTTCTTTTTTCCAACGGTAGCCGAACATTTCATCCTTTTCCTCAAAGGCTCCTTCGCTGAATCCCTCGGAAACCTTCTCCTGGCTTCTGAAAATGGCCATCAGTTCGTCCCCGGTGTGTTTCTGTGCCTTTTCCAATTGCTTGGTGAAAGTCAGCAAAACCGATGTTTCGCTCTCGGATTTGATCAATGCAACCAACAGGGTACTCAGGATGGTTACTGAAATCAATACTTCTATCAAAGTAAAGGCCGGAACCTTTTTCATTTTGAATGAGTTGGGTTTTTTCAGGTATGCAAAAAAAGTTTTGCCAAGAAAAAATTTAGGTAAAAAACGTTGCACAAACGTGTGGCATCCGCTTTAAGCCATGAACAAATTTTTTTCAGGATAAAGAAAAACTAGGCGTTTGAAAACAGGTCAGGCCGAAAAGCCCGGATCATTGTTTTAAGATCAGATTTGGCCAAGAAAAGGGAAACACGGGAAGCGGAATATCCAATTTGCCCGGCGTTCTCGGTCGGGATTCGTTGGATTGATGAAAATATAACCGGACAATCTTCAGGCAGGCTGTAACATCCATAAAGTTATAAAAATAATGCGAAGATGCATCCCTTACCTTTGCGGTTTTCGGAAACAAGCCTCGGGCCTTTGGAAAAATGAAGATTTTTTTCCATGCCGATTCAGCTTGAATGTGAGATTAAGACCATGAAGATCAAAAAGACAGGGTAATTTTTTTGGAAATGGTCTCAGAGCCAAAATCAGGGGGAATGCTTGATCCGTGGCTATAGGTTGCGCTGCCGAAGGTGAATTGCAACGAATAAGGATCCGATGAAGTTCCGGAGCTTGAAACACTCCCATTGGTTGTTTGGCTTCCTCCGATTGGGGCGCTCTCATACTGGCAACCCGAAAGAAAAGTCAGCAATATCAAAAGGCTTATTACATTTCGCAAGGAGCGTTTCTTTCTTCCGATCACAAAAAAGAAAAACAAGAATCCAAATCCCGAAGCATAATAAGGCGCATTTTGGACAGACAACAGGGCGGTGGATGTTGTTTCCCTAAAGGTAAAAATTAACTTTGCCTCTTGGGAGCCATTAACGCCCAAGCTGTTTGTCAAGTTTACCCTCACACTGCCCGACTCACTGGTGAAGGTAGCCTGTCCGGCAGGCGTGCTTTCGTTGGCATCCACTTGGCCGTTTGTATTGCTGTCAATGTAAGCAAAAAATTCGTAACTTTTTTGGCTTGGGAAATTTTCAAAGGACAGCGAAAACTCAAAACTGTCCAACGTAATATCTGCCCCGGGAAGTAGATTCAACCCCATTATCGGGGTTTGTCCGTCAATCAAAGAGTTTCCGGGAACAAATTGCTGTGGGTTAGTCAAAACTCCGGTCGGTGAACCGAAGTACCCGGTAAGCCCGATCTTGCTGTTGGTTTTTCTGTCGGAGTCATTAAATCCGCCGTCGGTTATGGTGATTTGCACGCATTTTTCGCCACCATTGAGGGTATCTCTGTATTGCGTACTGAACGGCTCAGGGCATACCCCGTTTTCTTCTTCGGCAAATTGAATGTTTTCGGCGGAGGCTTTGGTGAAAGAGCTCCATGAAGTTCCCGAATACACTCTGAAAACCGCATTGTCGGGCAAAGGGTTGAGAAGGTTGATCACGAAAGGGATTGAGGCTCCGGATTCAATATTTTCTGCATTCAAGTCAAACAAGCCATCGATATATGTATGGTTTGAATCCGGGGAGAAAATAAGTTGGTTGGCTTCAAAATAGTTTTGAAACCGCTCCAATGGTATCCGGATATAGTCCACCCCTGTAGCCAATGCGTACCTCCCTTTGCTGAGAATGACATTGGAGGGGGAAAAAATCAAAGATTCGAGTGTTTCATCCCTATACCCCGGAAGAATGTTTCCGAAATCCCCGAATTGTTCCAAATCGTCGCTGATTCCGTTTGAATTGTTATCCGCAAAAATATCCTCACCTATTGCAAGAACATGGAAGAAAAGAGTTTTCGTATTGTTTGTGCCTCCCGAAGTGTCGGATATTCTGAGAGTCACCGAGTGTTCCCCGGTTTCAAAATTTCCGACATCCAAGCTCAACGCGCCACCGCTTTCAATGGTGTAGCCAACCGAGCTTTCGGTAATGGCGGTTCCGTTTTCATCGGACCACGAAAAGCTCAAAACCGCCCCGGCGTTCTGAAAATTAATGACCGGGGTAATGGTGGCTGTCGTTCCTGACT
The DNA here is from genome assembly GCA_028565935.1 of Goniobranchus fidelis. NCBI lineage: Eukaryota > Metazoa > Mollusca > Gastropoda > Nudibranchia > Chromodorididae > Goniobranchus > Goniobranchus fidelis. The sequence goes on from JAOWAZ010057771.1 coordinate 7,397, forward strand.
TGGAAAGGAAGAGAGTGTTGGCACCGTCTTGGGTCATCGAAAAATAAAAAGAGGGCGCTTGGCTGTTTTCGACAAAAGTAACGGTCTGGGTCTTTTTGCTGCCTATGGGGTTTGTTGTGCCGTTGACCGCAAGAATGTTTAAATTAAACGTCTCATTCGCATCCGATATGGCATCCGAGACCGCCAGCAATTCTAGGTTCTTTTTCTTTCCGTTAGACTCGGTGATCACCACCCGACCCGAAAGGCCGTTTATACTGTCCAAAGTAGAGTCAGACGTGAGGGAGAAATCGCCGGCATCAACGTCTCCGGTGATATCAAAATCAACGGTGACCGGGTAAACCGGGGAAAGCCCGTTCAGATAAAAATAAAGATTCTTTCGATTCCCCTCCGCAAGCCGCACATCTTCCCCCAGATGTGCCTTGGGATAAAGATCAACGGTTTGATCCACCGTGGCCGTGTTTTGATGAAGATCCGAAGCTTGCCAAATCAAACGGTGCCTTCCGGATAAAAGATACAGGCTTTCATAATTGGTCAGTTCCACATCCACGGTCCCGTCCCCCAAGTCAAATGCCAAAGGTTTGTCGATTTTGGTGAAAAAGCTTTCGGAGTCCGCTGTGTAATCGGCAACATTTATAACGGGCGGATAATCATCGGCAAAGGGATTGCGCCCGTCAATGTATTCCTGCAGGTTGCTGTGACCATCGCCGTCACTATCTTGTGTGGCATCGGTTTGATCCAAGATATCAAATCCCCGCTCCGTTTCCCAACTGTCGGGCATGCCATCGTTATCATCGTCCGTATCGGCTGTGTTGCCTATACCGTCGCCATCGGTGTCTCGGTACTCAGAGTTGTCATGAGGAAAAGCGTCAAGAACAAGGGAGCACTGCTCCTCAGTGTACCCCGTATTGTAAAAATCGGGATACCCATCGTTGTCGCTGTCCAAATAAGCGCAGGGATCAAAGGGAAAGCTGTCCAAATTGTTGGGGAACGTGTCCTCATCCGCGTCTTCCCCGGTGATTTTAATGTGCATGGTCACGGTGTTGGAAAAAACGCTTGAATCGGTTGCATCCACCGCCCGCCATTCAAAGCTATCGGAAGTGTGTTCGCTTGAGGGTGCGCTATAGGTAAAGGTTTTAAAGTTGTTGTCTATGAAGAAATCGGCTCCGACAAAAGTGGAGGCTATCGGATTTCTGACAATTTCCACTTGATAGTCGGTAAGTCCATCGGGGAGAGCAAGAAAATCGGTGAAAAAAACGGTTTTGGTTCTTCCTTGATCCACCTCAACGGGAGCACCACTGACCGCAACAAATCCAATGGCGGGAGTTTGCGCAAGTAAAACCGGGCAGTTAAAAATGAGGGAAAGAAGCAAAAATGGAAGTATTTTAGCCAAGAATCGCATTTTTTATCTGAGGGTTGAAAACCGAAAAAGCACTGCGAACTTTATTGCATTCAATTTAATGACCAAAATTACCAAAAAAAGGAATTTCAGCGAGAAGTTTTTTGCTTCACCAATTTTTTACCCGCCAGAAAAAGGTAAGTGCCCAAAGCAACGGAAGCAAGTACATAAAAAAAAGCCTCTGCGGGAGCCTTTAGGAATAATCCATGAAATTCCGAAACGAAAGTCGAGCAGGTGGTCAAGCCGCCAAAAAATCCGAACAGAAAAAAATCCTTCAAGCGAGCAAGAATTCGGATGTTTTTATCGATGCCCCCTTGTACAAGGCCCATTCCGAAGCAACCCAAAAGATTGGCGACAAAGGTATGCAAAGGGAAAAAGATAAAAGTGTCCTGCCAAAACGTGCCAATATAGTATCTGCATAAACCGCCAAGGATCCCCCCAATGCCAATCAATGCAATCTTCACGCAAGGTTTCTTGGTTTGGAATTTTTTGGGCAAAGCCCACTGTAAATGCCTAGCAGACTTGTATTTTTTCCGAATAGGTTTTCCGCCCTTTGAATTAAGGAAAACCGTTTTTCTTCATGTTTGATTCGGGTGAGTTTCCGACAAGAGCAGGGTTTTTTCCCGAAAGGCGGAAATGAAGACGTTATGCCGAATCGGCGTTTTCTTTTAAGACGGGATTTTCTGGAAAAATACGGCCGGGATCAAAAGAGGAATAAAAAATTCTCCGGCCGCGGAAGGTTGTTTGGGGTCTAATGAAGCTTGGCATTACCAAGCCAAGCTTCAGCAAAAACGGTTTATTCCGTTGTCTCTTGGGAATCGGAGATTTGGTCTCCGTCTTTCGGGGAAGCGCTTGCTTCATCCGGCTGCTCTTCTTTGGGAGAATCTTCCGTTGTTTCGGCATCCCCTTGGTGCGCATTGTTTTTAAGCCCCTCGCTAACTTCCTCGTCCAAGACAATCAGTCCCAGCCTTTTTTCCGGAATATCCAACTTCACCACTTTGGTGTAGATTTCCTTTCCAAGGGGAAATTTCTCGGCAAGAAGTTTTTTGGTGAAGTTCTTGCCAATTTCGCTTACGTGGATCAAACCTTCCACGCCTTCCTTAATTTCCACAAAAATGCCAAAATCGGCGATGTGGACAATCGTTCCCGAAATGACATCGCCCTCGTTGATTTGTTGGTCCAAGTTGGACCAAGGGTCTTCCGTCAATTGTTTGATCCCCAAGGATAGACGGCCTTTTTCCGGATCGATGGAAAGAATTCTGACGGTGATTTCCTGTCCCTTGCCGAATAGTTCCTCGGGTTTCTTTGTGCGCTGGCTCCAAGAAATATCGGACACGTGAACCAAGCCGTCTATGCCTTCTTGGAGTGAAACAAAAACGCCAAAGTCGGTTACGTTGCGCACTATGCCGACAACCTCGGAACCTTCGGGTATCTTGCTTTGAATCTCAAACCAAGGATTGGGTAATACGTCTTTCATGGACAGGGAAATTCTGCGCCTTTCGGTGTCGATTTCCTTGATTACCGCTTCAACCCGATCCCCCAAGCTTACCACCGATGAGGGTTGCTTAACCTTTTTGGTCCAAGACATTTCGGATATATGAATAAGGCCTTCCACCCCTTCTTCAATTTCAATAAAGGCCCCGTAATTGGTGAGGCTGACGATTTTTCCTTCGACCTTCGTGCCAATCGGGTATTTTTCGAGAACGTTTTCCCAAGGATTCTTGCTCTTTTGCTTAAGGCCAAGGGAAACTTTTTCTCCTTGCTCATCGTAATTAAGAACGACCACTTCAATTTCATCGCCCACATGATACATCTCGCTCGGGTGGACGATTCGGCCCCAAGTCATGTCGGTGATATGCAACAACCCATCGATGCCGCCCAAGTCAACGAACACGCCGTAGTCGGTGATGTTCTTGACGTGACCGACAACAATGCTACCCTGGTGCAACTGCTCAATGGTTTTCTTGCGCTTGTCGTCCCGATCCATTTCAAGAATGGCTCTGCGCGAAAGAACGATGTTGCCTCGCTTTTGGTTGATCTTAAGAATTTTGAACTCAAAGGTTTCCCCTATCAATTTGTCCAAGTTTCTAATGGCCCGCAAATCGATTTGCGAACCCGGCAAAAATGCCTTCACGCCGATGTCCACGGAAAGGCCGCCCTTTACTTTGGCGACAATGGTTCCTTCCACCATTCCGTCTTCCAGGTATTTGGCGTTGACATCCTCCCATACCTTGAGCTTTTTGGCTTTGTCTTTGGAAAGAAGCACTTGGCCACGCTCATCCTCAAGACGATCCAAAAAAACTTCTACTTCGTCGCCGACTTGGATGTTGAATTCGTGATTTGCGTCGTAAAATTCGTGCTTGGGTATTTGGCCCTGTGATTTATAGCCTACGTCAACGGTTACAAAATCATCGTTGATTTTGGTTACTTCCCCAAGGATTAACTCGCCTTCCGCGAGATTTGCAAAGTGTTCATCGATGAGCGCTTCATACTTTACGTCTTCGTCAAAGCTGAATTCAATGGCGTCTTCGAAAGGGTTAAGGTTTTCGGACATGGGTTGATGGTTAAATTATTTTGATTAGGTAAACATTCAACGGGAATTGATTTTTTTCATCTTGTCAAATGGGCACTAACGATATCTTATTTTCTAATGGATGATTGGAAATTCGAATGAATTTGACAATACTTTACTTCTTTGGAACGCCTAGCCATTGTAAGTCCAAATAATATTAATGTTCACAAATGCCAAAAATTCTATCTTTTGTAAGTCAGAAAGGCGGGGTTGGAAAAACCACTTGTTCGGTGAATTTGGCAGGTGCTTTTGCCGTGGGGGAGTGCAAGGTTCTGTTGATTGATTTGGATCCGCAATCCAGCGTGCGTTATTCTTTCGGATTCAAGGAACAGCCCAAATACGGAACAAAGGAATTTTTGCTTTCCCCGAACATTGAAACAGGCGATATCGTGAAACCGTCCAATGCGCTGAAGAATTTGGACATTGTTTTTTCGAATATCGATTTTGTGACGAACAACCGCGAAGTTGGCGATTTTGTGAATGCCGATGACCATCTGGAGGTAGTCATTCGCAACAGGGCCAAAGAATATGATTTGGTGGTTTTGGATTCGCCCGCCGTGGTGGGGAAATTGACCTTAAACGCACTCTATTCCTCGGATATAATTCTCACGCCGTTACAGTGCGAAAAATTATCCGCCAAATCTCTTGTCAAATTTCTGAGAAGTTTCAGAGATTTTCAGCAAACCGTGAAAGATAAGGATATCAAGCTTTCCGGAGTTCTTTTAACCATGTTCGAGCATGATAACAAAATCCATCAATTCACGGCCAAACAACTTTACTCATCACTTTCCAGCGCCATTTTTGAAACCATTATTCCGCGCCACAGCGACTTCCAGGAATCCAGCGCAATGGGGCAGAATATTTTTACTTTTAATCCGAATTCCCCGGCAGCCGTTGCTTTTGTGCGTTTGAAAAAGGAACTTTTGAATCGCTGTGATCTTGAACTCTGATGCCATGAAATTTTCAGGCAAAAGAAAAGCGAGGATTCTGGGTTTTCAGATCCTCTTTCAAAGATCCAAAATCGGGATAGTTCCCGCGGGCGAGGAGTTTCTCAGGAATTGTTCGGGTTTGCAGGCCAAGGAGTTGGAATTCGCCATGGGAATTGCGGATCAATGTTGGAAAAACATGGAGGATATTGACGCAACCATACGCCTTTATTTGAAGAAAACTTGGAAGCAAAACAGGCTCCAGCCCCAATTGAACACCCTTTTGAGAACGGGATGCGCCGAAATAATATACCTGCGCCCGAATAACCCCAAAGTGATCATCAACGAAACCTTGGAAATCTGCAAACAATACTGCAAACCCAATTCCGTGAAAATCTGCAACGGAATATTGGATAGCGTTTGGAAGCAGAAACCCTTGCAACCCGAAGACCCGCTTCCCGCCTCTTTTTCGGGCTAATGAACCTAAGCCTGCCTTGGTTTTCGCATGTTGGGATTTGGCCACAATCCCGTTCCGATGTTTAGCGTCCGACAGCCGCGGGTAATCACCACCGGGGCATTTTCAACGACGGGCAAAGAGTACTCCCGCTTCTATGAAACAAAGACGGAAACTTGCTTCGTTTTTCCTTGTCCAGACTCACGCACCTGAAACCCAAATCCCAAAAGCTTTTCAAGATATTTTACGTCCCGTGCGGCGTTTAGCCTTTAACCCTCCAAACCCCTTTTCTTTAGGCAGGATTTAAGGATATTCAATGCGATGCGACCGCTGATCGAAAAATTCGCACCGGCATTTATCCCAAGCTTGTTACCCTACATCCCAAAAGTGACGTCCCGAGAACAATGCGGACGTTTTCAATCCTCCCGGCGTTCCCTTGCCGCCATCTATATTTCAAAATATCCACCTTATGACCCGACATGCGCGATCTTGCTCCTTTTGCCTGCGGATCCGTTGGTTTTTCGATTCTTTCTCTCCAAACCCCTGTATTCGTATACGTGCGGAACCTTCTGAAACTTGCGTTTGCAGGTGTTTTGAAGGGATTGTTGGGTTATCCCAACACGGAAAAATAGAGAAAGTGGCTTGTAAAAATACAACCCAAAACATCATGAAACACCATCCCGAATTTTGTGTTTGAATTGAAGCAAGATTTGCCGACAACACCAAACGCCGATTGACTTGGTTGAGTGTTGCGAGGGTTGAAATCGATTCGGATTATCCGTTTTCTTGATGAAATATATGAAGGGATGAATCTTAAGGGCGGCTGTGTAGCCTTGAGAGGGATGGTTTTTAGCGGAGAGGCAACTTATTGGTGAATAAATAAAGGTAATTTTCGAAATTGAAGGAGAGGGTGATTTTT
>JAOWAZ010058882.1:0-13652 GCA_028565935.1 Goniobranchus fidelis
GCGCTTTTCACCGTTCTGCAAACAGTCTCAAAGCACTTTACAACACTTTATCCCCTAGCAGGCATACTCCCTGGGGAATATACAGTAAAGTGCAAGCACAGTCAGCACAACCATACCAGCCTATTTCTAGGTACTCATTTAACACCTGAGTCGAGTGAAGCAATTGAGGTAAATTATCTTGCTTGAGGAAAAAACCCAAGTAGTCGCAGGTGGGAATCGAACCCGGGACCTCCGAGTCTCAAGCCGACGCCTTTACCATTGTATGTTTGAAGAATAAGAAATACAAGTATGTAGAATGAGATCTCAGGAGTTTCAAGATCTTCTGGAAGGACCTGGAAGGCATTATGGGTTTGCAAGTTATTCTTAGCCTTTTAGCCTAGACACAAAAATTCATACAGAGCATTGAAGTGACGCCATTCTCACGTGACCATGCATACTGTCAGTTGTGTCAATCAAATGTCAGTGGGTGATTGATGAACTATGGACTACATATCCCAAACCTGCCTACTTGAAAATCTTAAAATCCATAACCAACACAAAGTCCATCAGTAGTAAATGGTAAAATTTCAGCAATTCTTAACCAAACAAAAATTTTAACTAAAAATGCCCTTTGTGCATGTGAAACAAACTTACCATAAAACAGTGGCGATCAAGCGCTATGTAAAGTCCATATAAAGTAAAATATCCATAATATTAATTTGGAATGAAATCCTCCGAAACAATCACTTCTTCAAATACTACATATAATATGTTAATGTCAATGTTACAGATCTTCACACAATATTTACACTATTTACAGAACGGATTATCACTAGTAGCACTCATTTTAAGATGAAAGTGCTTTAGAGTAAGCACTCTTCAGTCTTTTTCAAGTTTGATGAATGTAAATCAATGCCATCTTATTTTGTTTTTATTACAAGTAAAGCATCAAGAGTGTCTTCTTTCAGAGATGATCTCTGCTTGGTTTTAATTTTTCTCACACAAGAAAAAATTCTCTACCAATGGGCACTGCTGTGTGCGATTGTCAACAGACCCAACAGTAACTCTAAAATGTTTTTAAACAGCTTCATTCCTGTTCCAGCCTGAAATTCCTTCATCTTCAGATAGAACATGTCCATTCTCTCACCTTCCTTAGATTCAAAGTCAGTCACTTGGAGCTCTAAAAAGTCCTCCCTCAAATTGTCAACAGAGGAATCAGCTGGTATGAGAAGTGGAAAGAGCTTAGCAAACTTTGAAGTTATCTTGAGTATTTGTAGATCCACAAAAACCAAATTTGACAGACATGGATCATTTATTGGTAGTTGTTTTCTTTTAGGTAGTCACACACTACTTTGAAATATCCTTTGACATTTGAGGAGAATTCCTCAATCTTTGACTGAGACAACCCATTTTTTCCCCCTGTTCTGTATAAAATCCCTACAACCATCACTTGTCACTATATCCTTGTTTTCTTTTATATTGTAAGGCAGAAGGTAATCAATGTCAGGACAGGGTTGTCCCCTCCAAATGCTGAGTGCTGCAGAAATTTTAGCATGATTGATTTCAGCAATCTTTCGGATTGATTTGAAATGTTAGCATGAAGAGGTGCAATCTGACTGGTTCCTTGTCAGGTATGCTGTGAAAAGATCCGTTGTATGTTTGAAAAATAACAAATACAAGTATGTAGAATGAGATCTCAGGAGTTTCAAGATCTTCTCTGATTTCTCTCTTGCATAAGGGCTTTGATTTGTTTTTTTCACCTCCTCAGTTGTGTCTGAGCATTGTCAAGCATTTACTAATGCTCAGCCATCTTGCTTGTTTATGGTTTAAAACTTTTAGTAGCTCCTTGTTACAAAAATCTTGAAAAATACTATGTTTGTGAGATCTTAAAGAACTCTTTTTAAAATAATAGTAAATGTCAATGAGAAGATCAGAAGAACAGACTGGCAGAATGGCAGCCCCCTTTTCAACTCCAATATGAACCAGGTGGAGAGGGCAGTCTGATATGGTATTAGAGTGCTTTTCTTTGTAGCATGAAATTACATCATTGTCTTTCCCTGTCATTACACTAGCGTTATCAAATCCAAGAGCTCAACAATGTTCCTATGGAATGTTGTTGTTTTTAAATTCCTCGTCAATAGATCAAAAATCTTTCTTCCTGTGGATGAACCTTCAGGAACAGGCCGATTTAATAATTCAGAATGAACACCTGATTCACTAGCTGTCTGCACCACTAATGGGAAAAGTTTTAATGTTTCCATATCGTTGGATCCATCTGCGCTGATACTGAAGGTCCTGATTTCAATCTATCAGCTAATGTTTCTTTTGCAATATCCCCAATTTCTTTGATGAGAGAAGTTGTGTTTGATCTCCCACATTTAATGTCTTTAATCACGGTGGACTCAGCATCTACCTCTTTCACAAGGGATGGAAGTCCATCAGCAACAGCTAATGGCTAATTATTTTTAGCAATAAACATTGCCATTTTCACCTCAGCTTTTCACACATTATGACTATGCACACTTTCCTTTGAAGAACTCACAGACTTAAACATACTACTAATGCTGGCCATCTTTGAAGTTTCAGCCAACATTTTGTGCTTGGGGCCATTCACGTGCACAGGATAGTTATAAAGTCTAGACCTCCATTTGAGAAATCTGACACACATGTAGCACAGGATGCATAGTTAGGTCCAAGTTTTGATTTTTTAAAACAAGGCCACTTTTCCACTATGATGAGTATGGAAAGTTTGAGTACCAGTCTTTTTCTTATCACCAGCCTCTGCCATTTTGCCAATGTCAATTTGGCCATCAAAGGAATCGCGGGTGAACAGAACCGAGTAGCGATCATATACGGAACTGAGCGTGATTTGGGATATAACTTTAAAAAAAAAAAATTGCCGTCAAGGCAATATCCGTAATACTTCTTCCATTTCCATAAGTCTGTAATTCCCATCAAATTTCTCTAATGATGATGGACGATCGGTAACAGTAGATAGGTTGGGATCAGCTTCAAAAACCTGTTTTTGATTTAAACCCCCCAAAAAAAAACCCCAATACATGAAGATGAAGAAAGTAAGGAAAATGTGTATTGTCCACATCCTTTTGTTTTACAATGGCAGTGATTTGTCAATAGAATATAGCATGTGAAGGTCCCATGTCAACTGCCTCTTACTGCTTAGGCTCTGTCTTGTATGGATTCAGGAAGAATCCTTTTTGTACAATGACTAATAATAGAAACATGCAATTAAGTCCAATATTTTGTTCCAGTTCCATCCATGCTATGTAAGAATTTTTCCTTTTTATTCTTACTAGGGATTTACATTTATAATTATATTGAAACATAATTAAAATGTGTTATTGTAAAATTTTCTTCAAATTTTAACATTTGTTATTTGTGTTCAACTGGATGCATTAACAAAAAAAAAAATCTTAGGCTAAAGTATTCTTGCGTTCCAGGCATAAATCATTTCAATCTTTTTAAAGACAAAAAGTAAAGATGTCGTTTGAAAGTAAAATGCTTCTCATTAGAAATCATGCAAGCAACTGGTTTTTAATGTAAAATCAAAGTGAAAGATGCAGCTGAATGAGATAATTCATGAAATCTTCCTATGGCAAGTGGTTTACTTTTTGTAATGTTGCAGTTAAGTTCCATGTCTGGATGCCAATTTTTTAGTTTGCTCCATTTCAAAATCAATGACTATCCACCTCTTTTTAATGCATGACAAAATTCCTCTGCAAAAACCATCCTGCGTTGTATGATTTTATTTTGAAAATACTGTTCTCTTAAATCAAATGTTGTAGGTTTCAATCGTCTCATTTGCTAGCCAATTTATACAACTAATTTTTCACCTACATCTAGATCTAGAACTAGAGCTGGAATAAGAGCAAGTGCCCAGGCTACGAAAGCCCACACCACAATAAATCATAGGAATGTCTGTGAGATTTGGCTTTGCAGAGACAGAAAGCTTTAGGTGCTTTGCCAAGATTTGTTAATTTTTTTTTAGTTTTCAGTTTTGAAGACATATTTTCCGTCCTTATACAATGACTCACTTTCACTGGTCAGAAAGTTTTGTTGACTTGATTAAAAAATAGCTTTTTGTGTAATCAGAACTAGAATTGATTTTCTTGGGAAGGTGATGAGAGTGATGTTGGTGGAAAGTTCTTTAAAGGTTGGTTTTTCCCCGTCATCCTTATTCCTTACATTAATGTTTTAATTGCTTCTTCTTCCTCCAGCTTTTCTCGGCATTTTCAGGGTCACTGCTATGAAATGCTGTATTCCCCCAAATTTTCTGTTCATTTTCATCATCATCATCATCTAGATCCAGTTCCCCCATTCTACATGTACACAATCTATTCACATGTTTTAGGTCTTCTCTCTTTCTCCTGCCTGTCATCTCCATTTGAATGTACACTTTTGTCAATATTCTCCTCTTTCCCTTTGTTTATATACCTGAACCACTTCAGTCTGTTTGTAATTGCTTGAAGAAATTGATGAATTGGTTGTTATGCAAATCAATTCCTTTTTAGGGAAAGCATTTCAGTAAAAATTATGAGCCTTGTGTCACGCTTAACTAACATTAAAAATAAAATGAAAAGAAAAAAGAAGGACCAGGGATGCATACTTTTTTTTCTTCATTCCACGTTGTAACTTATCTATTGAATCATTATGACCTTTTCAGAATGCAAAGTCTTATTGTATTTGAAAGTGAAACTTGCCCATAACAAATCGTTAAAAGAAATAACAAAATTTAAAAATCTTTATCTTTATGCAAGGTATAATGTGCCTAAATACAGTATATTGAAATAATACAAAAAATAATTATAAACCTATAACTTGATGTCCTTTTCTATCTGAAACTATCTTAATCATATTTAAACAAAAATAGATACAAAAACAAAAAAACCCATGAAGATAAACTTATTATAACAACACTTCATGCTCAGTTAACCCTTTTTCCATAATTAGGTTGTAATGTCTAGATGCAAACCAAATTAAGAAGGATGACAATACTGATCAAATTTGGAGGGTTTTGTGGCACTAAACACTCACTAATTTCAATCACTAGTCTTGTTAATTCTTGTATGTGTTCTTTAAATAGCATTGCTTGAACTTGGCCTCAAATTGGTAACTTTTTCTTTTACCAATTGTTTTCAGAGTTGAAGGGTTTATAATTGAACCCATAGACCTAAAGTGAAGATACTCATAATAAAAAAAATGTTTCCATGATTACACCTGACCCTTATGGTATAGATAGACCTTTAATGGCTTCAAATTGGGATATTTGCAAGGAAAAGATAGTTTTTGAAGACAAATTATTGACAGGTTTTTGCAGTCTCCATTGTGTTGTTATTATTAGTATTAGTACCAAAGTATTATTTTCATCCCAACTTTGTGTGTGTGTTTGTGTGCGTGTTTGGGGGGGAGGGTGGACAATGGGTTCAGTAACATAAACATCATGATATATGGCCAGCTGTTAATACTTCATCACTTTATTTCAAAATTTCACATTCTGTTGTCTTGTTTGAATGTACTTTATGATGATGTAGTTTCTTGAGTCAACAGAGATTGTTTATCAGTTGTAGAGATTTAGCACTATAAATATATTGATAATCCTTTGGGTTTTCTCCTTGGTATCCACAAGTCATCAGCATTGTTGTCTGTGTCCTGAGGTAAGGCACCTAACTTTGCTCATCTCACTCGACTCAGGTGTGAATGAGTATCAGGCAATGGGCAGTGAAAAATCTTATCAGATTGCTAGTGTGATGCGCCTAACACCACCATATGTCTCCAGGGAGTTGAAGAAGTATCCGAATGAAATGGCTTGGCAGGGGAGATAAACATATTTGTGCTGTCATCCTTATCTTGTACGGTAGTGACTGCTTAACCTTTCAGTCACACCTAGACCGGGTAGGGGTGACCATGGGACAGTTACCTAGGCTCAGGTTGCTAGCAACAGTCTGCTAATAGTTTTGACTAAGACAAAAAACAAAAGTGAGAGAAAATTGTTGACACCTGACATGATTGTTCATAGAACTTTCTCAACAAAGCAGGATGATGAGGGTCAAATTCATATCGAAAAGATTTGTTTTCCCGAGAAATGCGGGATCTTAGGCAGAAAGGGTCTTAGGCTGCAGGATGTTAGGCAGAGACTACAGCACCGGTAAGGATGTGAAGAAGACCACATGCAATTTCAACATTAACTTGTGTACTGTAAGCTCATATGAGGCCATAGAGGCATGTATAAATATAAAACCAACACATCTCTGGTTTCTGTGGTATTTACTGTAGCTTGTGATATTTCACCTTTAAAACTAGATGCCAGTTTGTTTCAGTGTAGCTTGTTTTTAGAGCTAATAATTTTTCACCCATGCGGGGGAAGAGACATTCTGTCAAGAGTAACTGTCAAGGATCAAGTATCTGCCACTGTCTGTAATACTCAGTCTGGGTTAGTCAGAAGATGACGAGTTGGACCTGCAATCTGGGAGTTGATTTATGACATCTGATTTTGAATGGAATTGAATTGAATATTTTATTATATTATTTGTCCAATGATCCTTGGAAATTTTTCAGATCACATTCTGTAAAGTAGGCCTAGTTGAAAAAAAATCTTTTTAGGGAAAGTATCACCATGAAAATTATGAGCTGTGTAAGGCTTAAATGTTGATCTTTTTTTTTTGTTTTTTTGTTGTTTTTTTTGCCCCACCAGTCATTTAGGGATACTTAGAGACTGAATGTGACCATTGCTCTACTAGGAGTCATTAGACTACCTAAAAAGGATGAATTACAATACACTTCAGACATTTCTTACAGAATCCCACCGTATCTTTTACTTCAGCTGATAAACTGTGTTAAATTTTATGATTGTGAATATACCTTGTGGATTAAAAAAAAAAAAAAATCTACAAAAAATTAAATTGTTCCTTTCTGTAGGTGTCATGAGAAGGATCCCAATATCCCAGTACCAAGTTGACATTTTTTGGTAAATTTACAGCTGTTACATGTATTTCATATTGTTTGTGTAGTCCGCAAGAAACACCTTGGAGTTTTATTCCTGACAGTACAGAACCTTGATAAAATGTATGCGATCTCTATATAAATATTGTGTCATTTGCATGTATAAATATGTCATAAAGTTCCATACCTTATAGTCTGTGCTACTGTATGTGGTGCCTTAGTAAATTTGAAGTTAACGTTTTTTGTTCACCAAGTCAACTAACGAGATTTATCTGTGATATTTTTGTATTATTATTATTATTTTTATACATGATTCTAATTCTATTATAAGGGCATGCAATTATAGTTGAAACAGTTATTTATCCTTGATAATTGCTTTTCATGGAAAAAAGCTGCCTTAAAAATTAGCCAAGATCATAGTTAATCTTAATTAAGTATAATTGTATCTGTTTAAGAAATAACAAGTAACAACAAAGAGAAATAATCTTTGTTGATTTTATTGTATATTTCTATAAGATAATAAAAACTAATTATATTTAGGTTGAAACGTTCATTTGACGACTTTTATTTTATCCTTGATTGACAATAAACTTGTCGTAGACTTCTTATTATTGTTCATTTATCTTTGCTACAGCAGTTGAAATTTATTGTTGTATTTATTACATATCGCAAATTTTTAAAAGCATGGGAAAGTGTGAATTTTTCTTTCCTTTCATATGGATTGTTGTCTTGCAAAACATTTATCAGTCTGTGCTGGCATTAAAAAAGAAAATAAAACCCAATCAAACAGAAAACATGCACAAAGAAAAAAAAAAGCTCATGGCATGCACAGGTTGTAGATTCTATGTAATGTAGTGTTCTCCTCACACACACACACACACCCATCCGCACATACATACACAGACACCAAGTCACCAAATCCACACTTTCAAAGAAACTTATACAGACAAAGGCTTTTCAACAAAGACAACTGTGTTATAAGGATCTTCATAATAATCTTATGACATGACGACATGATTCTTATTTGTCAATAGATACTTTTTATTTTCATTTCTTAGCAATGTGTTTATATAATTTTTAACTATTTTAAGCAAAATTTAGAACTATTTTAGGGGGTGAGATATGAGAACTTAAAAAGTTCTAAAATATGAAAACAAAACATCATACACAGTAATAATCTGCCATGACATAGTCTATCAAGTGTCAATAGGGGAAAGATGAAAGCTTTGCAGAAGTTTGAGATGCAAAAGAGATTGATTGGAAATCACATTTACTTACTTATACATGTAAATAAACAAAATTAAAAGGTGAAATAGCTTATCTGTATAACTGATTCAGTCCCATGAGCCACTCACAGCAGCTTGCTAAAACATATAGTCCCACAGACAAGTTCAGACTTTTTGTACAAAAATAAAGTAATAAAAAGTTCGAAACTAGCTCTTATTGAGATGAAATGACTCTGCATACATCTAGCTTCTCTGTCAAGCTAGTTTCCAATCACTGCTATTGACTAGTTTCCTCACTGTTGTCTTTTTGCCTGTTGACTTTTACTGTTGTTATCAACAATATGACAGATCGGCCATCACAAGGTCAAATAGTGTCTTTCAAGAAAGCTTATGAGAACCTAAACACAATTTTTTGATTAGTAATAGTGTGAATTTGCAGGAACTTTTTTTTACTCCCATTTGTTTGGTGAACGCAGCGTAAATCTTGCTCAGATCTAGTTTGATTGAAGATGAAATTGGCACTGATTGATTCATGGACAGAAGTCATAGAAGTTCTCACTGGATGTTCACAAAACTTTCTGTAAATAAATACTTCTTTGGATGGTTTACTTTTCAAGTATTTTGATGTATGTAGCTCTTTTGAATTCTTTGGTAAGTAGGAAAATTTTAACCTTTAAATTGCCAGCTTTGACCAGTAATTGTCATGTTCGACTTAGATCGATACTTTCGGTATGCACTTGTATTGCTACGTTTGTCTTAACTCTTTCCATGCCAATCGCCGCACACTGCACCACAGCGGTTTCAATAGCATGCCGATCGCCGCACCCTGTGCCAAACTATGCAGTTTCGTTTTAAACACTCTTCCTTATTTTCTAGTGATTTATATACAGCCATTTTTATTACTTTATGCAAGGAAGAGTTACACACTTCCTTCCAGCCTTTGTTTACACTTTTAGAGCACATATTTTGACAAGTTTTGATGGTCTGAAGTTGGGTTTACTCCTGTTATTGTCGTCGCTATAGTTAGGCATCAAACATTTCTGCTGTGATGGATCCAGGAGCTTCTACAAGCGATCGTCCCATACGTTTCACTGCCAATCAAGCTCGTTTATTGATTGAGCAATGTATGGGAGAGGATAGTGATGGTGACGAAGTCAGCACAAGTCGATCTCAATCTAGATCGAGATCTAGATCTAGATCTAGTAGTAGCAGTAGTAGTGATAGTGCTGAAGTGCCTGAAGTATCACTAGATCCTGTACACAGATCTAGTGATAGTGACTCTGACTTGCCTGGCCCTAGTGAGCCCCAACCTAAAAGAAAAAGACCTAATTCACAACCAAGACCTAGAGTTAGGCCTACACAACAAGGTAGACCTATTCACATGGACAATGAGTGGACCAATGTCATGGAAGGGAAGACGCAAAATTCGTTTCGCTTTCACCCTCTACGGCAACCAGGAATTTCAGCAGGACTGGGCTTATCAGCTGAGTCTTCTGCTCTTGACTGCTTCACTGCACTTGTTGATGATGAAGTGAAAGATAGTCTCATAACATCTATCAATGACTTTGCAAAGAAAAGAGTGCAGCAAAACACGCCAGCACTTCGAACGTCTGTGTTCAATCGATGGACTGACATTACGTCGGACGAGTTCGACAAGTTTCTTGCTGTTCTGATCATGATGGGTATTGATTATCGGCCTGAAATTCCTGATTATTGGAGTATGATGCCATCGCGTTACACACCATGGTACCATGACATGTTTTCCCGCAACAGATTCCAGGACATTTATTTTACCATGATTCATACTGGCGACAAGGACGGGGAAGGAAAAGACAAGATCGAGCCGTTCATGAACCTTCTCCTTGACAAGTTCAGAACTGCTTATTACCCATATAAAGAGCTCAGTCTTGACGAAATGGTGATAGGATTCAAAGGGAGGTGGCGCTTCAAACAATTCAATGCCACCAAACCAAAAAAAATATCACATCAAGACCTTCGGTCTTTGTGATGCGGCAACGGGTTATGTGAATAACATACTCACTTACTTCGGCGCCGACACTTCCTATAACCCAGAGGTGGACACTGATGGAAGCCATGCAGTCAAGGTTTTTGACACACTTCTATCCAACGTGGGGACGGGCCATAAAATTTATTCTGACCAGTACTACACAAGTCGTGTACTTGTAAACTATTTATTGGAGAAACACCAATATTACACCGGTACCTTGAATATCAACCGAATCGGATTTCCGCCTCAGTTGAAGGCACTCAAGTTACAGCACAGAGAAATGAAGTGGTTTTTAGAGAAGGAGGAGAAATTACTTTGTGCTGCTTTTCGTGACAAAAAAGCAAAAAAATTTGTTGCAATGGTGAGCTCAGATGCTGAGGTGGATATAACGACAGTGAAAAATGTCGACAAGCCGACAATGATTCACATTTATAACCAAAATATGAATGGTTGTGACCTTCTGGACCAGAAAGTCTCCTACTATGGAGCATTTGAAAGAAAAACAATCAAGTGGTGGAAAAAAATATTTTTGTGGCTGCTTGAAGTAGCGCAAGTCAATGCATTTATTTTATACTCATTGACCAGGGATCCCACTGCGAAAAGGATAGGGCTGAAAAAGTTCAAACTTCTGCTCCAAAAGGAACTGACAAACAGGGCTGGTGTTATTCTTTCAAATCAAGGAATTCTTGAAAAAAGAAGGCCTGGTGTTCAGGCCCCTGCAATGCCCTTAGAACAATTCCATTCAAAGAAACATCTTGTTTCATATGTGAAGCGAGACCGCAACTGCGTTTTCTGCTCAACACCTACAGATCGTAAGCGCACCCACTTTGTCTGTACAGGATGTGACAATGAGCCTCATTTACATCCCAAGGATTGTTTTGAGGCATACCATAAGAAGTGAATATCTCTAAGTGGAATGTAAATGGACTGTAAATAGCCTGTAAATAGTCAAGTACTTTTCTTTTGTATTTTTATTGCCTGCCGTCATGCTTTTCTGTATCTGACCTAAGATCACTTTGGACAGTGTAGCTCAATTTCTAACGGACATTTTACTCTGAAACTTGTCATAAACAATGCTATATGGTTACATAAGTGACATCTGGAAGCTGATGCTGATTGGAGTTTTGTGGATAACTATGTCACCAAGTACCAAATTGTTTTCAACACAAAATATTCCATTTTAGCATCTCTCTTACAAACATATATCTCACACAAAACACATTTTTCTGTTAAAACCTTTTTTCTACTTTCAATTTCCTTCAAAATGATATATAGGTTCATAGGGTTTTCATTTCTTTGGGGAGGGATATAAGCATTTTTGTAAAAGCATATGCGTAAATTATTTCGGTCCTGAAATATACTGCGTTATATAGGAAAAAAACCCTGGCATGGAAAGAGTTAAGCAAAAAGCGATACGGATCTAAAACACAAAGAGAATGCAGAAAACTACTAAGCCAGTAATTAGCAGGAGTGATTTCCCCTCTCTTGTAATGTACTTTTGTTTTGTTGGTAGGGACGATATTCGACAGTTTTGTGAAGTTCTGGGCCGATTTGTTTGGCTGTTAATATTGGTTACGCCACAGATTCAGATCACAACAATTTTATCAGTCACTGCTAATCAAATTTTTTGGATGATGGAGGTAAAGATAGTAACAGATCATGGTCAAAAAATTGTGATCAAGCTATTCCAAATCTAGATCAGTAAGACCTGGAAATGACATTGAAATGCTGAGCTCAAAGATCTAGATCTGATTCAAGGAAGAAGGGTCTTAGCAATGAAACAGGGCTCAAAGGCCATACTAGCTTTGGAGAAAAAATAAGGGCCTCTAAAAGGCCTTTAAAATGAAAATGAAGAGGCTCGAGGTCCTAAAAGGCCTTAACTCTTTTAGCGCCAAAAGGGCCGATCAATCAAGGGAAGTAACTTCCGAGTCCATAGTGGCTGATACAGCTGCCATTTTGAAAGTGATACTTAAACGAAGTCAGAAAACCCATCCTTTATCTCTGAAATAGGACAGGCCTGAGTTTTTGCTGCATAAATCTAGAATTTGATGTATCAGAGACATGGGGCTGTGCATTTTTGGAGACCTTTGACTTGATAAAACGGAATACAAGCTTTGGCTTTGCCGTGAGAAAGACAAATCAAATATCAATTCTATTTCAGCTAGTTTGTTTCAGTTTGTTTTCATTAAAATTTGTTTAAATTTGTATTAAATTTGTTTTTCAGCTAGTTTGTTAATTGTTTCAGCTAGTGAAGTTAGCTCTAAGTTTTTAAATTTAGGCTCGATAAAAGCCCTTAAAAAGCCCAATTTTTGTGGGGTTCAAAGTCTGAATGAACCCTGACTTAGGTCAAGGATAGTTGATCTCATTTGTATATCAATATCAAGATGCACTACAGTATTGATCAATCCTCATAAGTGCATCCTAAAGATTTTGTAAAGTTATCTTGCATTGTCTAGAAGATGTGATTTTTATCCTTATTATAATTGCTTTCTTGTATATTATTTTGTTGTCTAGAAATGGTGGCAAAGGGCGAGCATTAGTGTCTAAAATAGGTAGTAACTTAAGGATTAACCCTGAAAAATTTTTAGTTTTCATTTCGCTCCCATTTCATCAAACACAAGCTATCAAACTGATGCTATGTAAAGTATGAAATATTCATCTGCTCATATTCCACCCTTCAATTCTAAGAAGAATAATGTGTGATTTCTTCAAGACAGTACAATTACGTGAGACATAAAGAAAGTCACTGGGGTAATATGGGACTGAATCAGTTAACTCAAGTTTGAATCATTTCTTTCATTTAAAATCTTTGAGCAACTCACTGAATCTTAAACCTAGTTAAACCATTAAGTAATGGACAAAAAGTAATATTAGCAGAATAACAGACAATAGAATGACACTCATATTATGAGGTTTGCAGGTTCCTTGAACAAAGACTGGTGAATGTTGAAGGAACAATGAATGCAGTGCTAAATTTTAATATGCGTAAAGTCTTAAATATCACATGTACCTACACCAAATGATGCCGACATTGTCATCTTAATCTCAAAATAGTTGGAAAGCAAGAATAAATCGGCAGGACAATAGAGGGTGGTACCGGTATCATAGCAAGGTTTAAAAGTGACATGTGTCCGTTCTTTGGAATTTGTATAATTTAACATGACTAACACTTTCTCTGCCATCCTCTTATCAGATTCTTTGTGCTCTAACACCACACCCATTTTTATCATCAATTTAAGGGCTTTGGATATCGGACACTCTTGTTCTCCATTACCGGTACAACACCTTGTTAGACAAATATTGGCTGGTAACTCGACAGTTTGAGGGCAGTTATCTGCACCCACACAGAATAAATATGCTGTAAAATAGATGCACCATCTGTGACAACTGTAGAGTCCGCTATGGCAGAGAAAGTGTTCAAAACATATTTATTATTGAAAATCTTTACTGATAAATGGAACTTGAATGGAAGTGCTGGTTTT
>JAOWAZ010059992.1:0-13651 GCA_028565935.1 Goniobranchus fidelis
AAGGCACTAAAGGAGAAGATGGCCGTGATGGTATTAACGGTATCGATGGTATTAACGGTCGTGATGGTCGTGATGGCATCGACGGCGCTGTAGGACCTCAAGGCCCAAAAGGAGATAAAGGTGAAAAAGGAGACAGAGGGCGTACCGGTCCTCGTGGATATACTGGCGCAACTGGTTCCGATGGTAATCCCGGTGTGGCTGGGCCTGTGGGGCCTGTGGGTCCTCGTGGGGAAACTGGCGCAGTTGGTCCGAAAGGGGATAAAGGCGATAAAGGAGATAATGGAATGACTGCAAAGGAAGTCCGTAAAGCCAAGCCTATGACTAAGTACACTCAAGCTAAAGCTCAGGCTACAGCATCTGGAGAGGCCTCTGACTATAAGAGAGCTAATAAAATGTATAATAAAGTAAAGTAATATGACACAAGAGATAAACGGGTTTGAGATTGATAATTTCAACCAATATGATTTAGAGGTTGGAAAGAAGGACTCAGTTTGTCCTCTGTGTTCTCACAATAGAAGTCCAAAGAATCAGAAGACCAAATGCGCTTCCTTAGATTGGGAGCGTGGTCTTGGGACTTGTCATCATTGTGATGAGACTTTTCAACTGCACACATTTAAACGAAAAGCAGATAAAGAGTATATCTTACCTAGTGTTACTGTTTCTGATTTTACTTACTCAGATAGAGTAACTGAGTTCTTTAAGTCACGTGGAATATCCACGGAGACTATGAAGTCTTTAAAGATTTCGGAAGGAAGAGAATGGATGCCTCAGTTTGAGAGGGAAGTACCAACAATTAATTTTAACTATTACATCAATGAGGAGATTATCAACATCAAGTATAGAGGACCTAAGAAAGCATTTAAGCTATACAAAGGTGCGGAGAAGGTTTTCTATAATCTTAATAGTATTGTGGGCCGTGATGAGTGCGTTATTGTTGAAGGCGAAATGGACGTTTGCGCTCTGGTTGAATCCGGAGTACGGAATGTCATTAGCGTTCCAAACGGCGCTACTTTACAGCGCCTCAATCTTGATTACTTGGATAACTGCATCGATTACTTTGCAGATAAATCACGCATTATTCTCGCCGTGGATATGGACGAAGCTGGGCAGAACTTATCTGCGGAGTTTATCCGTAGGTTCGGAGCGGAGGTATGCGCTACTGTCGATTGGAAGGACTGTAAAGACGCTAATGATTATTTATTGGCTTACGGCAGCGATAGTCTTCGTGATGCGATTAGGGGAGCTGTTGATGTTCCGCTTGACAACGTAGTAACTGTAAATGATATAGAAGATGAACTCACAGAATTTATCACTGAAGGTTTCAAACCGGGCTACCAAATTGGCCTTCCTAATTTTGACGATATTTTTTCTACTTATACCGGGCAGTTTATTACTGTTACTGGTATTCCTTCCAGTGGCAAAAGTGATTGGGTGGATCAAATGGCCGTGGGATACAATCTCAATTACGGATGGAAGAGTGCGTTTGCTTCTCCGGAAAACAAACCGACCTTTCTCCATGCGCATAAACTTATTCGAAAATACTGGAAAGGAATGCCAGGCAAGAAGGATTTGGGCAGTGAAAAATGGAGAGCCGTCAAGAATCATGTTAACGAAAACCACTTCTTCATTGAAATGGAAAGATACGACTTGGATTCGGTTCTTGACAAAGCTGCTGAGCTGGTAAAGAGAAAAGGTATTAGAATGTTGGTCCTTGACCCGTTCAATAAAGTAAAAATGAAAACTAAAAGGGAAATGAGTATTCCAGATTACACAATGGAATATCTACAGAAGATCGAGATATTTGCTAAAAAGCATGATGTCTTGGTTATAGTAGTAGCTCACCCTACCAAAATGTATAAAGATGCGAACGGAAAAATTGAAGAACCTACAATGTATAATATCAAAGGAGGTGGAGAATGGTACGATGCATCCTATCACGGATTACTTGTGCACAGAGATTATGAAAGAAAGACTGTCAAAGTTAAAGTACTTAAAGTCAAGTTTCAAAATCTTGGACAGAATGGAGAAGAGGCTCACTTTACTTGGGAGCCAACTTCCGGGTTATACAGAGTACATGAACAACCAGAACCTAAACAAATAGAAACTCCATGGTAAAAAAATGTAGCAAATGCAATCAAGAGAAACCTCTGAGTGAATTCTACTTAGAGGGTGACAGACATCGTGCAGACTGTAAGGTTTGCAAGAGACAGACATCAATGTTTGGTAATACAGTTAAACTAGGCTATAAATGTCCAAATAACGCTGTTTACGGCATCTTTGATGCTTCAGGGTTATGTTACATAGGAAGTAGTAAAAGTGCCAGCAGAAGGCTCTATTTACACTTCGAAAGTAAAGGTTCTACACATCACCAATTCATGGCTGACTTATCTCCTCTTAAGCGAAAGATGGCTTATAGATGGAAGATACTCTGGCATGGTGACTGTGAGAAAGAAAGAGAGCGAACAGAGAAACTCTTAATAAAGGCATTACAGCCTAAGTTTAACAAAATTAAATATAAGACTTATGTCGGGTAAGAGAGTATTGGTCATTGGAGACTTGCATACGCCATTCGATTTGGATGGTTATCTAGATTTCCTTAAAGACTTAAAAAAGAAATATAAAACAAACGAGACTGTGTTTATTGGAGATGTGATTGATAATCACTTTTCAAGTTATCACGAGACTGATCCCGACGGATATTCAGGAGGCCAAGAGCTGATGAAAGCCGTTGAAAGAACTAAAAGATATTACGATGCTTTTCCAAAAGCTACAGTAATTATCGGAAACCACGATAGATTAATTATGCGTAAAGCATTCTCTTCGTCGATTCCCAAGATCTGGATCAAGGACTTCAACGACGTACTAGGAACGCCTAAGTGGGAGTGGAAAGACCGTCATGTAATAGATGGTGTCCAGTATCTACACGGTGAAGGAGGGACAGCTAGAACACGCTGTAAGGCAGACTTAATGAGTACAGTGCAAGGTCACTTGCATACTCAGGCGTATGTTGAGCACGTTGTAGGAGCTAACTTCAAAGTTTTTGGAATGCAGGTTGGAACGGGTATTGATTTCGATCAGTACGCATTTGGATACGCAAAGAGAGGTAAAAAACCAGCAGTGTCTGCAGGAATCGTTATTGACGGTAAGACAGCACTCGTAGAAATGATGGAATTATGATAAATTGGTTTAAAAAATCTTTATCGGCAAAAACTGACAACGAAAAGGTGGAGGCAGAAATCGGAATGCATCTACAAGGTCAGTTGGATATGGTAAATAAAACTGACGAAGAATTTATAGATGAATTAAGAAAATATGTTTCATTATGGTATAAATTCAATAAAGATAAATTAACTTTAGATGAGTCTGAAATAAATGAATCTATCTCAAATTATTATTATAATGTTGTGTCAGATGAAGACTTGTTTTCAAGGAGAAATAAGACCTCTGATATGGCTAGATTGCTAGTAGGAAATGGGATCGGGACTTAAGAAAAAGAAATCAGGGGGAATGGGAGACTATCTCCCCACTCCTGAAGAGCAGAAAGCTATGGTCGAATGCATAGACCAAAGGATTGTAAAGATATCTCCTAAGGGGATAAATGGGAATCCTAATGAATGGCATATCGACATTTGGCTTAATGGAAAATGGAATACTTCGCCGGAGACTTATGGTCCGGTAGAAATTTGGAAAAAGATTTACGAATTTTATAGTTATTATTACGACAAATATGGCAAAGACAAAGATAGGGAACGGACATCATAAAGATTTCGTTCAAGATACGACAAACGAATGGGGGCAGAGATTAGCTGATGAAGCTAAAGCTCGTCAAGACGCTAAAGACTCTTACAAAGATGAGTACGTTACTCATAAGATGCAGGTAAGCAGAGACGATGTGGAAAGATTATCAGTCGTTATTCAAAAGCATCCTAATGCTGGACAGTTTAAAAAGATTGTTGAGTTTCTTCAGGGTGATAAAGGTCATTGGACCAAAGAGCTAACATTAGAAATACTCGATCATGATGAGTTACTAGATGATTATGTAAATGAACATGAATCTCTAGGTGACCAGATTGAGGAGTTAGAGACTAAGCTTAAGAAATTGAATAAAATTAAAGAAAGTAGAAAATAATGGAACATCCTTTTTTATGGATAGCGATACCAATTGGATTGATAGCGCTATATAATTACATCACGGCCGAATGAAAAGGCCAGTTAGCGCAGTAGGATTATTAATCATGATAGCGTGTGTAGTAGTAGGGTTTCAACCTACACTACCCAGTATACTGCTATTATTCGTGACCACCCTATTCGGGGGTCATATGATTAAGAAGCACGCCGGACAAGAAACTTACGATCACTTCGTTAGATACTTCGGCTACGCAGTTGCAGGGTTTAACTTTGTAGCAGCGGGAATGATGATGCTCACGCCATTAGACTATATAGATAAGGCGTCTGGAGCATTCTTATCAATTATGATCGGGATGGTAATTATGACATTAATCTATAATAACCCTGTGAAGAAATGAGTATAGAAAGAATATGTAACTGTGGAGAAGCAGAAGGGATTAGAATCAATTTTGCTGATTGTAGTGCCGAATGGGACTTCCACTCAAAAGAATATAAATGTAATGTTTGCAAAGCAAAAGAAAGAAAAGAACAACCTGTCAAAACAGGGGTCCTTGATTATTTCCCTGATGCAATTCGTGCTGTGGCTCACTGCAGCTTCGTTGGCAATGAGCAACATAATCCTGGCACTGATTTACACTGGGATCGATCCAAATCTGGAGATGAATTGGACGCCCTTACTCGTCATCTCCTTGATGCTGGCACTACTGACAGTGACGGTATCCGCCACTCTACCAAAGTTGCTTGGAGGGCGTTGGCAAATCTTCAAAAAGAAATCGAAAGAGAATGTCAAGAGGACTATGAAGAGGAGCTTCTTGAGAAGATTAGTGAAGACGAGAAAGATCTATCGCAGTATATGTACGATGGCGAAGAGTGTGATGGACTTCTTGGGTCACATCCTCTCTGCTGTACGGACTATTGTCCCTGCAAAGAAGAAGAAATCGAAAAGCGAATGGACATCATCGGACGAAACGGAAATACAGGAGAGCACTACGACGTCATCTCCGGAACAGAAGCAGCCTACGTCACAAGAATAAAGGACGCTACGGTAACGGTTAATCGATCTATCAGTGATTATCCAGAGTCTAACCAAACCTCAACTATTGAGGATATAGAAGTAGAATATGAGATACAAACGAAAGAAGGGAAAGAAAACAATAAACAGCAAGAAAAATGAATTGGATGGTATTAAGTTTGCTAGCGGCCTTGAGTTATATTGTTATAGAGCTCTCAAGAAACATAAAATCTTTGGAGGTTACGAAGATGAAACGTTTCAGCTTATCGAGACCTTTAGCTTCGAGAACGTCGCCTATGAGCGACAGTCGAATGGGAAATCGGACTACAAAAATCGAGGGGAGAAGAAAGTCCTAGGGATTAAGTACACTCCAGATTTCACAGCCGATGATTATATAATCGAGTGTAAAGGGAGGGCCAATGAAAGCTTTCCTCTACGCTATAAACTATTTAAATTATGGCTCACGAAAAACAAGGATGGAAGGACGCTCTACAAGCCGCAAAATCAAAAGGAAGTGGACAAGACAGTGGAATTGATCCTAGAGAACAGAAAAAGAAATCAAGACTCATGTTCAGAAAGCGAAAGCTCGACAAAGAAGTCAGACGATACATCAAAGACAGAATCAATATAGAATATGGAAAAATCAACGAAATCGGAAATAGACACGGCTTTCGAGTATATGATTTGGGCGAACAGCCTGATGGGGACCGGGAACAGCGATTATCAGAATGAGTTTTATAAGAAACAAGCACACAAGATCTCAAAACGATACGCAAGTTTCGTTGCAGGACGTGATAGAGCTTGATGATGAGCTCTACATTGTAACTAATGTAGAGCCACTGGAATTAACCGCAATAGAACATTATGACACGAGAGGGAATAATAGAAAATTTGGTGGCTGAAAGGATTACGGTCCTTACTCAGCAAAAGAGCCGATTAGAAGAGCAGCTTACTAATCACACTGGAAATGAGACAGAACTACCTGAAGCATTTGCAGACCAAAGAAGAGAGAAATTAGCTGAAATTATTAAAGAATTAAATTTACTAGACGATGAGACACTTGTTATTAGGACTGGGAATGTTAACACTGGCGATTAGCTGTACACCTCCAGATAGGTGCTTGTATAATGAAATACGAGTAGACAGATACGATCAGTACAACAATTATATAGGATACGATTGTGTCCCTAGAGCTATATATTATGAGAAGAGGAACACCGGAAATTAATGCAGGGTCCATGGCGGACATTGCATTCCTCCTTCTTATATTCTGGCTAGTAGCTACCACTATTAAGCCTGATCGAGGCATTCCAAATATACTAGAGTACTTCGATGATAAGGTGAAGATAGCCGTTCCAACTAAGTCTTCCGATATCTTGAGAGTTAAAGTCAATGATGAGGGAAAATACGTTGTTGAAGACAGAGAGCTAACAATAGAAGATCTAGGAAATGAAATACTAGGCATTCAGCAAGTCGCTGGATTCAAGGCCAAGATGGTTGTTACAGCAGATTATGATGCTCCATACAAGGAGTACATGGAACTGTTATCACTAGGGAAGGAGATGAAAATTAAAACAATAGAAAATGAGATTAAGAAAGAAGAGCTCCCGACGGGGGGAACAGAAGCTTAACACTTCTGCATTACCGGACATTATATTTATGATACTTTTCTTCTTCATGACTATTGGGATGATACCAGCTCCTAGAGCTCAAATTGACGCAATCATTCCTGTATTGGAAGGAGGAGAAGAATTAGATGAAACTAAACACTATATTCACATGTATATAGGCTCTCTAGAGGGGGAATTAGTTGCGCAGATAGGTTATGATAATATTGTGCAATTAGATCGCATTACAGAGGTCCTGGAGGACATTAGAGAAGACGATCCTCTTCGGAATATAGTTGTATTAAGGATAGATGGAAAAGCTGGCATGGGATATATCAGAAATGAGATAGAACCTGCTATCTTGGACGCAGGCATTAGAAAAGTTAAATACCAATTAGAAGATGAAGATATTCAAGAATAGATTTGGGAGACAGCCCTTGTGGTGGTATCCTTTGAATTGGATTAGAATTATACTCTCAATCTTCTTCAAGGGTCTACGAAAGCCTAAAAAGAAAAAATATGTAGCAAGAAAAAACGTTGGACCTCAACAGCCAAAGAAGTGGGCTAAGCGAGATATAAGACCCTGGAGCCCTGTGTTCCTGTCTTTAGCTTTAGCTGCCTTGACATGGTTATTGAACTACCAAGTTAAAATTGATGAAGATGATTTACGCTCTAACAGCTCTGGTAATGCCGAGTCTGTTGTCGCTACTACTGATGCTAATAGTAATGCAGCATCCGCAGACAGTGAAACGTTTGTAATTTCACAATACACTCCAGAACAAATTGAAAACCTAGCGAATACTATTGCAGGCAGAAATGCCATCTGGAATGGCTACAAAGGAGATCCTGACGATAGTCGTGCTGTAAGAACTCACTTCCAGCAACAGTTTGCTAAATGGATTAACAGTGGGATTATCCCTGTTGACGAACGCTGGTTTGGAAAATCAGTAGCATTTGTCTATGCTGTTACGGACGAGGGGGTAATAGTGTTTGTAGGGGCTATTGAAGGTGGTACTTTAACACCTGAAGATAATCCTTATGCTTACGAGACCATGTCTAAAGGTATAACCGGAAAGATAAAAGTTACACCGGCTCAAGATGAGTCAGGCGAGAACATCATTATGGTATACAGGATACGAATTAAATTTGCAACAGCATGATTTTTAATAGAAAAAAGAAAATAGAACTGCCTAATGACGATAAGTGGAAGCACTACACAAATCAGATAACAGCTCTCACAGCTGGAGGATGGGATGTAGATGAAGACACTCAATGGTACACGGACATGAAAAAGGATAATACTAATATTATTCTGCATTTGCTCTTGTTGCCTACATTAGGTATTGGAAATGTTATCTACTACTATTTAGCATTACAAAAGAAAAGAATTTTAAAACCAATTAAGCAATGACAGAAGAACTACAAAAGAAATTAGTAGAGTTTGTAAAACTAAAGTACCCACAGCGTTCTAAGAACGGAGTGAGGTACGTTGACTTTAAAGATGACTTCGCTGAGGTTATGTTTGAAGGAGGAGAAACTCTGTTCTTTAGTTCTACTTTCATTGGTGAACTAAAAGAAAACACATGAATTTATTATTAACATTAGGTCTGGCTGCCTCTGGATGGGCAGCAGGCTATCTACACGGAAAGAAAATTAAGAAAGGAAAAGTTTTGATATCACAAGATGTGATCAAGGATGCAATCCAAGACGGAGTACTTAAGAAGGTTAATCAGGAGAAATTATCTGAGGAAACTGGAATCAAGATTGAAACCTTTGTGGGAGGAAAGAAAAATAAATAATGAAAGAAAGCACATTATTAGCAATGAAAAACAGACTCAATGAGCTTACCCAGTCAGAAGCGTATCTGCTTGGTAAGTCTCAGGAGCTGGAATTAATATTATCTTCTATTATCAAATTGATTGAAAAGCTTCCCGGATATGAGGACGCTAAAAATGAGTTACAAAAAGAAAACGAAGAATTATTAAAGAAAGCACAAGATGAGTCAGAAGAACTTAGCTAACGATATCCTATCGGATATTACAGTACACATGAAATACGCCAAGTACAACCCAGAGTTGGAAAGGCGTGAAACATGGGAAGAGCTCGTAGAGCGAAACAGAAAGATGCACATCAAGAAATATAGAGGGATGGGCATTGCAAAAGAAATAAATAAAGCTTATGAACTCGTTAAGAAAAAGAAGGTCCTTCCTAGCATGCGTTCTTTACAGTTTGGGGGTCGGCCTATCGAGCTTACTCCTAGCCGTATCTACAATTGTGCTTTTTTGCCTATTGATGATTGGCGTGCTTTTGGCGAGTGTATGTTTCTTCTTCTTGGTGGTACAGGAGTCGGTTACTCCGTCCAGAAACACCACGTTGAAGCGCTACCTGAGATTCGAAGACCAAACGAACGTAGCCGTAGATTTCTTATTGGAGACAGTATCGAAGGCTGGGCGGATGCTATTAAAGCTCTGGTCAAAAATTACTTTTTTGGCGGAGATGAGTTGGTATTCGATTTTGGCGATATTAGACCCAAAGGAGCGGCGTTAGTCACTTCTGGAGGGAAAGCTCCGGGACCAGAACCTTTACGAGTTGCATTAGCAAAAATTAAATCAATATTAAATCAGAAAGAAGATGGTGACAAACTTAAACCGATTGAAGTCCACGATATTGTCTGCCACATTGCAGATGCTGTGCTTGCTGGCGGTATTCGTAGGGCTGCTCTTATTAGCCTTTTCTCTGCCACTGATATGGATATGGTCACTTGTAAAAGCGGCAATTGGTGGGAAACAAACCCACAACGAGGAAGAGCAAATAACAGCGTTGTACTCCTTAGACACAGAGTCACAAAGGACTTTTTTATGGATCTCTGGAAGCGAGTTGAAGCATCGGGTGCTGGAGAGCCTGGTTTCTACTTTTCTAACGACAGAGACTGGGGAACTAATCCCTGTTGTGAAATCGCCCTTAGGCCTTTCCAGTTCTGTAACCTTTGCGAGGTCAATGTTTCCGACGTGGAAAATCAGGATGATCTCAACGAACGAGTTCGAGCGGCAGCTTTCATCGGAACTTTACAAGCAGGATACACAGAGTTTCATTATCTCAGACCGATATGGCAACGAACTACGGAGAAAGATGCTCTGATTGGAGTATCGATGACGGGGATTGCGTCTGGGGCTGTGCTAGACTTGGATATGACCTCTGCGGCAAAAATTGTCAAGGAGGAGAACAAGAGAGTAGCCGAGATAATTGGTGTGCGTCCTGCGGCCCGATCTACGACAGTGAAACCGGCAGGCACAACGAGTCTTGTGTTGGGTTGCTCTTCGGGGATCCATGCGGCTCACAACGATTATTATATAAGAAGAATTAGAGTTGGAAAAAATGAAGCGATTTATAACTATTTGGCAATATATCATCCTGAACTCATTGAAGACGAGTTTTTCAGACCACATGATACCGCCGTCATTAGCGTACCGCAGATGGCTAGAGAAGGAGCTATACTCAGAACAGAGTCACCTCTTCAAACACTCAATCGTGTCAAGATGGTTGCATCTGATTGGGTTCGTCCAGGGCATCGCTCTGGCTCTAATACTCACAATGTTAGCTGCACTATTTCCATCCGTGACCACGAATGGGATGCTGTTGGTACTTGGATGTGGAACAATCGTGACTCTTATAATGGCGTATCGGTTTTACCGTACGACGGAGGAACTTACAAACAGGCTCCGTTCGAAGACTGCACCAAAGAAAAGTTCGAGTCCATGTACGAATCACTCCAAGGGGTAGATTTGACTAAAGTAATCGAGTTAGAAGACAATACGGACCTCAGTGGTGAGGCAGCCTGCGCAGGAGGAGCCTGCGAAATAACATAACGATCTTATGATTAGAAAACTACTGATTGTGCTGGGTCTGTGGATCACATACCAACAGACCAGCATTTTCATTAATAGTATTTGGCCTGAGAAGGTTGAGGAGACCATTGTTGAAACAGCAGAAAGTGACACTGCAACGACGACAATTGAGCTGCCTGAACCGGAACCAGAGAAGCCTTGGGAGCCATTGGATTTTAACGGAGACGTCGGGACCTTCGCTAAGAAACATGGTGGAAGAGTGTTTACAATTAAAGGTAGTCAGCAGGAGTCTTATATCAAGACTGCTTATGGCATGAAACCTAAAGTGGGAGCTATAGTAGAGGGTGACCTATACTTCCGCTATAAAAGAAAAAATTACGTCATCCATCAAGGAAAATTAATTAAAATTTAAAAATCAAATTATTATGTTTAGCTATTTATTATCAAATGTTTATGAATTAATCGCACGTGCAACCCTTTTAGCCTTAGCTATTTTCCCAATGTCTGGGATCTACGCTGATCTAATCAAATACAGCGGAGAAGCTGTTAGCTTTAGCGATTTAATCGTTAGAGGAATCCTAGTTGTATTAGCTTTCTTAACTGGAAAGCCATTCGCTAAGCTTATTGCTATCGTTGCAACTGGAGGGTTCTACTATTTATTCCCTGAGTCAGCAGTGGCTTTAGGATCTCAAGCATACGAATTTGTAAAAGGATTATTCTAATATGAAAGCATTAAAATCAATCGGACTTGTGGCTCTAGGAGCTGCAGCCGCCAAATTATTCCCAGAGCAAGTAGATTTCATCTACAACAAAGTAACTAGCATCGATGCTGAATCTGTAAAGATGGCTATCGGAAGTGTTAGAAACTTCTTAGTTGACATCTGGAATGTTATTGCAGGATCAGAAGCTCCTGCAGCTTAATTAGTGTCTCCCGACAAGGCACAAAAAAAGGCCCCCTTCTCTCACGAGTTGGGGGCTATTTTTTTTGCTTAATTGTTTGCCATATGGAAAGTCTTCTGCTTAGAACCTTGGCTTGATCCAAAGTAATATGCTAAGACTGTCATGAATGCTGTAGAAACAGCACCCGCTCCAAATAACAAATATTCTCGGTTAACATTATCGTCTAACGGTATAAATCCTAAGAGAGCTCCTGCCATTCCTAAAAACGCAAGAGTTACTCCCCATCCTAAAACACTCATAAGGTGGTTTCCTCCACCAGCCTCAAGAACTTTTACTTCACGTTCTCTTGCTGAGGTTCTATCCATTACTTCTACTTCATATTCCGTAATGGTCAACTCCCTTAACTTTATTTTGGTTTCCTCTGATGTGCTAGTGCTCTCAGATATTACTCCAAGTGCTTCTCCTACATCAGCAACGCCCTCCAAGGCGTCTACTAATTCTGGAGCTACAACACTAGCAACTCCCTTTAGAACTCCACCAACTTTTGTTTCAAAGAATGGTTTTCTGTTAGCCCTCCTTTCAGCTCTACGAGCTTCTCTGGCGGCTTTTCTTTCTTCTCTTGTACTCATACTATTTGATATTAATGTTTATTTCCGGAGCGTTCACTTTAACCGTTGGAGTTTTAATTCCTTGGTTTTTCTTACCTAATACAGAATACTCAGAATATCCTCCAAACATTTGTAGGAATTCCGTGAAATCTGCTTCTCCTTCATATAGAAGCTGAGCTGCTGCTAGCTTCTTTTGTAGCCAATCAGCTGGCAGGTTTGTAGTTGCAACAATAGCTTTACTTGCCGCTACTGCATCAGGACTTCTGAATCCAGTCTTCCCTTTGTCATACTTGTAAGTATTTCCAATCGCTAGCAGATCATTAATCTTTCTAGATATTGGAGGTGCTACGCTAACTGCTCCCTTAAGGACTGCAGTTCCAACATCCCTTCCTTTTTGCTTAGCTCTATAAGCATTGATAGCTGAATTCTTAACAGCTGCTCCGACAGCTCCAGCTAATCCCATACCTCTCAACCACGTATCAGTCATTGAGTTCAATGCATTCTCAGCTTCTTTACGCTCGTCTTCATCACCACCCCATCCTGTGAATAGTGCAGTTGATGCTGATTGAGCCATTGTAAAGATAGCATTCTGAATGGCCATGTAATACGCTATATCCTTCGCTGCTTTAAGCTTTTGCTTAGCAGTGGACTTCGGGTTCTTAAACACTCTATAAGCGCTCTGAGACAGTCTATAGTACTGTGCTGGTGTGTTAGCGAAAGCTAATATGAATTTAGCTACAGGAGCTTTCTGGTTTTGAGAAACTTGATCAGGTCTTGCAGACTGCTGAGCTTTTTGTGTTTTCTCTCTCCAAATCTTCTTAGCTTCTTCCATGTTGAAATTCTTGCCCTGTTTCTTACGCATCTGATTGATAAATGCTGCACCACCTGAGGCAATAGCAACACTATCCATTCCTGAAGTCAAGATAAATCCTTTATTAAGAAGCTTCGCAACTCCCTTTCCAAATTTACCTTGTTCCATAGCGTCCGTGATTTCAGCGGCATTCACATCAAATCCAGCACGAGCTCTACGCTCTTTCATCATTGGATCATTCCACAACTCCTTAAATAACTTCTGTTGTTCAGATCCTTTTATAAATGTCTTAGCTAGATCAGCGTTGAATCCTACAAGATTATTAGCAGACATGTAGTTCCAAATAGATAGACCCTGCAATGCAGCAGATCTAAAGTTCAAGAACATGATTGCTCCTACTGATCCTTGCAACCAGTCTTGCCAATCGGCTGTCGCTCCCTTGACCCCAATATTTGTTTTACCAGACATTCTGTCGATAGAGTCCTGTAAGGCTTCAGCGTATCCCTTTCCTACTTTACCTCCGATTTCCTCTATCCTTTCTTTAGGAAAGTTCTTTTTAGCATCCTCTCTAAACGCAGCTAAGTTGTTTCTCAACAAATCCTTATTGATAAAATTAAGCATTCCTTGCTGTATAGATTCTGAATGATCGAAATTGTAAGGCAATGCGTTTACAAAGTCTTTCATTGCTGGATCTAAAGCATTCTCAATATCCTTTATCAATGATCTAGGGATGTCTTGAT
>JAOWAZ010061102.1:0-13641 GCA_028565935.1 Goniobranchus fidelis
TTGTTGGGGTTTTTTAGAGTTTTTAAAATATTTTTTTTAGTTGTCTGTTTAAAAAAATTTTTCTTTCTCCTCAGTTGTGATGGCTGTTGAAGAAGAGACTGTCAAACATATCATCAACTTTACGACATCAGCCTTACAGTAAATCTGAGGGGCTTACTGCAGCTCTTCTTTAGGACAGCTCATCAGCCTTTTTCTAATTAAAAATGTTACCAATGGACCTGTGATTTTGCAGTCTTGAAAAACTTAATGATTCCATTGAATAAACTTTGCTCCAGAAGATTGGTATAATCATGCCAGCTGTCATCATAAGGCATTGTGGAAGTTATTGACATGCACTGTATTACGTAATAAACTTCACATTACGCAATATTTACGGCATTAATTTTTTCCCTTTTTCTTACAACACACCTCATTTACTTTAACTTGTGCTTTGGTTGCTCATTAAATTCAATTTTTACATACTTTACATGCTTAAACTATTACTTTACATGATACACAACAGTTATAAGAGGTTCTTTTATTATGACAAATTTACATTATTAATCATGCAAATTTTCTCCAAAAGCATGAGGTTGACATAATTTTAAGTAGCAAAATCAGATTCAACGTTAAAAATTACATAAGGGTACCAAATTTTAGATCTGTATTACAAAAATCAAAGGATTGACACATGATTCAGCAAAGGTCTGATCAAGGGCTGAAAACCATACTGCTGCGGTAAAGGCTTCATATAGCAAAAAATATCCCCAAAATTTCGTTAAAGTTGGTTGTAAAATTTGTCATAACTTTTTTATTTATTGGCCGATTTCAAAAATGTAAAAAGCTTTCTCTTAGTTGAATTCCCACCTTTCAATTGATGCCCTTTGTTTAACTCTATCTCCATTTTGAAAATTTGGTTTGTCAATTGCTATAATAAGTGAAGCATTTAAGACAACTTTTGCGGGAAATTAAGGAAATTAAAAATTGCAGCCCACGCTTTTGACCACAGGAACTTCTCTTGGCTGCACTCAACAGAACAACAGCCTTTGTTAAACACAATCTCACAAAGGCACAGTCCTCGGAAACTTGAAGAAAGGCTGTCTGAGGAAGAGCTGGTCTGACAGCATTCTTGAATAGACCTTGATGTCTCCAGACAAAGTGATGTCAACAGCTTTAGACAGACACCTTTGGAGAAGACTGTCAGCCTCCTCAGCCATCAGAAACCTCTGATGACACAGGGCAGGAGAAGAGTAAGGAAAGGGAGTTGAAAGTTCAAAAAGGAAAGAACAGTAATCCTGGGGCATGGTCAGTGGTGATAGACAAAGCTTGTCAAAATATTTGTGGAACTAGACCTAAGTTCTTGTCTTGAAATAATGTTGGTTTTTTTGTTTTGTTTTGTTTTCCTTTCTATCTTCAGGTCTTGATAAGATTGAATTTCTCCAGAGCCATGAAAATCGTGAAATTTATCAAAAGGCTTTTGATATAATCGAACGCTACTTTGGCACAGAAGAAGAAGTGAAAGCTTTGGCTCCCCAGATGGACCAGGCGGCCCAGCAATATGAATTCAGTGGAGATGCAAATGCACCAATGGGTGGATTTCAGTTTTGATACGCAGCTAGAACTAGGACTCCTGTGTCTTGTTTGTCTTCTCCCTATGGTACTGTATATAGATATTATTATTATGTTCATAGACATTACTATTAAACTTTATTTCAATGCAATGATTAAGTCTTTTTGCCTATTTCATTGTTGTCTAATTTGTTTTATAAAAGTCTACTCATACTCTTTTCATATTTGCAATTTCTGTTTTCTAAAATTTTGAATGTTTGCCACATGTTTCCTTTCTTTTTTAATCTTGAAAGTGGCTCTTTTTAATTTTTAGAATATGAATTATGATTATGTAACAATGAAAAGGAGAAAATATCTCACAGAAAATTTCATGATAGCTTGTGAACTTTTATCTTCTTCAGATTTCACTTTGTTTTTGTTTTTACTTTTTTTTATTTTGGGGTTTGTATTTTTTGAGTGTTTTTTTGTTTTGTTTTTGTTTTGTTTGTCTATAGTTGTTTCGTATTTTAAAGATATTTAACTTTTATACAGAACTGAATTGTTTTTTTACTTGTAAATTTCTCATTATATCTTGTAAATAGAAATAATCATTTTCATCCATATTCGTCTTTTTCTTGTTTTTTAGTTGTTTTTTTTTTTCTTCTTTTTTCCCTTTTCCCCCTCAAAATTGCCACTACATTCAAACATGTTTAACATGCAAATTGATTTGAGTATAGAAAATAGATTGATAATTGTATGGCTTTAAAGGCAAAAGGAATGAAGGATTGACTTACCGTCAGCTTTGGTTATTATCTTTAACAGTCTAGCTATGGTTTTGTTTTTACTTTTTCAAAAAGTGTTTGTGTGTGTGTCTGTGTGTGTGTGTGTCTGTGTGCGTGTGATATTTATGAACCTCAACTCAAATTGCATGTTAAATTTATGCACATGTACAGAACAGCATGTTTGTAAGCATTATGGAAATCAGAGTGAGACATGAATCGTAAATGTCTGCTGTAAAGAATTTTTATACCCATAATGCTCACCAAACATGGACTATATTATGATAATTAAAAACATGTACAATATAAATAGACAAAGCTTGAGTTCCTTGAGTGAACTGGCAGACCTAATAATATAACTTATGTCTTTAATAAAAATGTATGTATGCCATGTACATTCAATTGCAGAGAAATTATGCTTCCACTTGCATAGGGCATCATTGTTCATGATGTGATTATGCATGTCTCTCAGTTTCTCTAGGAACAAAGGCTAACCAAAGTCCACTTGTTTTACGACCTTTTTGCAAACATAAAACAAGTAATATGAACCTTTCACCCAAACAATGTCTTTCAATCACATTACAAAATCCCCAGACTTCCAGGGATACGCCAATCGCAAGCAGTTACCTTTTTGTTGCTCTATTTTCATTACCCCTTTCTCACAGTGTTGTACATTATTACTGTTGATATAAGTGTTGTTACTTCTCTCATGCGTAGTATTTATTTATTTATATCCATGTATATTATTATGTTATTTTAGACCTGGTCTGAACAAGATTATCTCATGTTCCTCTATTATTTGCTAAATAATATATTTATATAATGAAATTTTCTTTTTGATGTTCAGATCTTGTGATGACGCAAAGTTCTATTAGGTTTTCATCTGCAGGGGTAGCAATGTTATTTTTGAGTGTTTCATTGCCGATCTTCATGCTTCTGTGTTTCTTTTGTCATGTTAAATTGGAAATATTATTAGATAGTTGATTTTAGTTGTCTTTGTTGCCAAGTTTAATTGTAAAAGGATGTGATTGTACTAGCCATTTGATTCTTCAAAAAATAATTTTATCACCACTTATATGTCATTGTGAAGCATCTCGCTCACAGCTCTTTATCATAGCTGTCTGAAGACAATAAGTCCAATGGCTCGTTCAATAGGCATAGCGTTTTGCGGGTGTAAAAATTACCACTCTATTCATCCCTGAAGGGAAATTTGTCTTTTGGTTGTTAACCGAAAACCGAGCGTCAGCCGTAAGAACAGCGCTGCGAAACAGAGGCAATTTGTGTAAATAGCCTTGCCCAAGGGATAAATCACAAAGCCCACACAGGGAATTGATCCTGTGACCTTTAGGTTGCAAGACCAACGCACTACCACTGTGCCACTGTGACCAGCTTTGCTTCCATCTTGCAACTATGGAATTCTGGATCTTTGCTAAATTAAGGCCTTTTCTTTTTTTTTCAATACGCTTGCCTTCATCAAAAATGTTCCTCTAAACTAAACTAATCATCTGTAAGTCCTTTTGGACCTTATTTCTCTTTCACATGCTGTTCACTGTCCTTTGTCTGAAAAATAACAATGGCAGCCACTTCAACAGCTCTTCTAAAAGTTAAAAAGAAAAACTGTTTGTCTATGGATAACCTTACGTATGTAATAACCAATTGCAAACCGCCTTGCCTAAGCATTGAGCCTCAGTTATGTGTATTGAGCCTCAGTTATGTGTATTGAGCCTCAGTTATGTGGAGTTTTAAAATTGTATTTTGTATCGTTGGCATATGTAGTTTGACTGATAATAGATCACCTTAGGGCTTGAACATGTTTCAGTCGTAACTGTCATTCGAAATGCCCTATGGATTCTTGTGTTCACTACTTTGAGTTGATTATGGCTGATGTTTATTCGTTTGAAATCACTTTCAATTTGCTGCTTTCTGATACCGCTCACAATACGTTGAAATGCTTTTAGCACTGAGCATATTATATGGCCTTCAAAAAAGGTTTTTGTGCCAATACATAGGAACTTGTGAGAGGAGAGTTGTATGAGGATATTGCAATTGTCATTTCTGTTTTGTTTCCATTAAGTTATCAATGTATAAGTCGATTCGGTACAGAAAGTATACACAAAAGTCAAATTTGGTTGACAAATAATGGCTCTTGCGGCAGGTATTTGGCTGATCCTAATATTGTTTAAAATGTAGACCTAGTGTCAACTTCTGCTGTTTCAAAATATTCAATCAGTTTTTAAAGAAAAGAAAACGACAAACACAAAAAAAAATCTAAAACAAAACTCTGGTGTATGTGTTGTATTGGTAAAGTTGAAACTATGACAGAACTACCTACCTCGGTCCAGCAATCTAACAAAGGCTAGCCACATCCTGCTGTATATCTTCTCCCTTATCGTCTTTCGTGAAATTTATCATTACTTAAAATGGGATTGTGGGGGAGAGGGAGAAGTTGTTGGTGACTCTAAAAGGACTTTTTTTTTTCTTATTTAAAATTGCAATACAAAGCCAGATTTACAGGTTGGTTGGTGAGTCTGAAAATGGGCTCACCTATTAATTTAATGTTTGTTGTAACATGTCACTTAAAGGTATGATTAGAAAAAATGAATAAATTTCTTGTTTTGCTGATGTATAAATTTTGTGGGTTTTTTCTCTCTTTTTTATAAGCACATTTAGTCATGGGCTCTTGAATTGCCAGTAAACACTACAAGCTGCAGCCCACAACAGCTTTTCTTGTGAAGTTCTGTTATTACCATGCCCAACCTAGGACATATTTTGACTTATTTGATAAGTAAAATTTTCGTTCTCAAAACATGATTCACTCTCTAGAAGATCCAGATTGACTTGAGAAGGAAAAAAAATGTGAATCTGATCTAACATCCACATCTACCACATATAAACCAAAAGTTTTTCATCGAATTGATGAAACAGGCTTCCAAATGGCTTACCAGAACAATCGACTATGCCAATAAGCACTGTAGAGAAGGGTAAAGTATTCTTGTCACTGGCACATGCTTAAGATCAAAATGCGCAAAATTACAGGAATTATTCAGAACTGTGAATTATTAGCCAATTTTCAGATTTCTGCCAAAGTTGACTTCGGCTGCCCTTAAATAATAATTTAAAAAACAACAAACAGCATCAAAACCTGACAAAGAAAAAAATGCAAACAGATAAGTTTTTCTCCAATTTTGCCTACAGCCTACCCACTACTAAAAGTAATAAAATTGTACTTGACTCATTACCGCCCCTTGCCTATATTATTATTAGGCCTATATGCTTATAGGCTGAATGAATTGACACTCAGCCATCAGCCCCCACTTGCTAGGCAAAGTTGCGTGGTATAGTCTGCCAGCCAGATCTCACCACCATCATGCTAGGCTAGGGTGTCTGGACAGCATTTTAGCTCACAGTCACACAACCAACACTCACTATGTGTAAAGCTTACATTTCACTAAAATGTCTTCTCACACTGACGTCACAAACTATCTCAGTTAACCTTGTTCAACCTTTCTTCTGCTGATTCCTATAATTCTGTGTAAATTGCTAAAGAGAGTCGGAAATTGGTGACTGCGATAAATTAATTTCAGTGCAGGATAAAGCGAACATAAACCTCCCTAGCTAGTTTGGTTTCAATTTTGCCTCAGCCGAGTAGTTTCGGTTTAGGCCGAGGCTCCCCAATCTTGACTAGCTCCACTGTTATATAAACTGTACTAGGATCTAGATCTACACATTTGACATTTCAAACATTGTAAATCAAAATTTATTTTCAGCAGGTGTGTAATTCTTCATTTCATTCTTCCTCCAGATTTATTCCCACCAGCAACTTTCCTAGTTACAATCTAAAGCTGAATCTAGTTATATAGCTGTGGGTTCTAGTTCTAGAGACTAGATAGATCTCTGGGATTATTGTGATGAGTATAGTTTGTTGGGTTTTTTTAATTAGATTATTATTAGATCTAGTTCTTTCTCCGCTTATTTGGTAGCAATAATAATAATAATAATAGTAATCGACTCTGGTGTTAACGAGTAGCTGGCCTTTAAGACAGCACTGTCTCTGTCTGAAAAATTGTATTCGCTCCTAACAGGCTGCAAGTCTGGTTCTAAATGTAATGTGTTGCTGTTGGTCAGGGGAGTAAAATGTCTTTGTAAAGCGCCATGAGCATGGCTTTGCCTTGCGCTATATAAATGCCATCTTTACATTTTCTTTTACATTTTTACAACGCCATACAAGCTCTAGGCTTCTTGTCAAGAGCAGGCAGTTGTACATCATATAGAGTAATTTCATAATTAATAAATGTTTTTAACAGCAGGCTGCATAAAATTTGTTGTAGGTTAACAGGTCTGATCCCTTAAAGGTTGCTTCCCATGATTAAACCAAAGTTGTGGAAAAATTAAACAATTGGCCTTCAAAATCACTTCACTCTGCCGACAAATTCTTATGCAAAATGCTTAGTCCAATCAAAACTTGCAGAGCCTGAGCTGTGTCATTTTACCCATTGTTAAATAAGGGCCTAGGGCTTATCAATTCACAAGTCAAAGCAATAAGCCTTTGCGATGTAATTCAAATGGGTACATCTAGCAAAGTGCCTAACTGTCAAGTCTGTATCACCATCATATGCTGATCCAGTCAAAATCAAGCTGTCATCTTACCAAATGAAGACATATACATATGTAAATGAGAGGTCCTGATAAACATATGCTTGACTCTCAAACAAGTTGAAAAGGGCCCATTGCTCCAGCATGACAGTATCATGCAGCACCAAATTTTTAAAACCAAATCTAATCTGCTCCATGGCGATTGGGAGAATTTGCATTCCATCTGCCAGATAGAATTTGATAAAGCCCTGTAGGCTACTAGCACATCTGCATGCTCACACATACAGTGTAATCCGCTTATATTTACATGCTTTTGGAAGAGGATTTGATGTGGACATATAAGAATGTTGATACAAAGTCAAAGAGGGAAAATCCAAGGGGGGACAGTAATAAAAAGTCAATAAACCCATTTGCAACAGTTTAGACTCTTGTGCTGGAACAGAGCAGAACACTTGTCCACTCTCTACGACATGAAGCGAGAGAATGAACGGGTAAACAAGAGGGAGGTCAGGATAGTACGGGTGCTTTACTTGCTACACACCAGCGCAAGCTTTGCTACAATATGCCTGTATAGATATAAGACCTAAGGCCTGTCTGTTGTATCACTTGCTGAGGATCGTATTGATATGTGAATTGCAAGGCAACTGACCTGGGCCCTTGTCAGCAATGGAATGGAATGGGGATGGGGAGTGGGGGTAGTGAGGAACTACAACTACGGCGCAAGATGTTTAAGTCGTCCATTACATGTAGTGTGTACATGACCTAAAGCCTAGTGTGTTGGTACAATACGTTGCAGATATCTTGAATAATAAAGAACTAATGTGTTGACTGTAAGCATGACATTTTACCCCTTCATGTTCGTGGGCTTCACTAGATACCTCGTGAAGCATTTCAATAAGCAGAGTGAGCCAAAAAAAGGTTGATTTAAGAGGAAATATTGGTAAAGATAACAAAGGAAAAAGTTTGGAATTTGAAAATGTCAATATATCAAAATGTAGATAAATAGGCTGTCAACTGTCAATGTAAGTGAATTACGCTGTATATACACACAGTAATCATAATGCGTACTGTCATAAAATTTCACATTTCCACCAATTTTGTTTTTTTTAATTTGGATGGCCAAGAAACACAACAATTTGATGTAGTTTATTACTATTAAAACAGCCAGGACTTGGGGTTTAAATGTGCTTAAGGCCACAGTGACTGCTTGAATGTATGTGTTTCATAGCTAAAAAAAATCAGTTACAGGCAAGTCTGCATGCACGATTCAGGAGTGTGCTTGAGGATGGTGTATTTATCTGCGGTGTCGACTTTTCTTTTCTAGTAGGCACATCATCCATATAAGCCATGTTGATGGTTAAACAGCCCCAGTTAAAAACAAGGGTACATTTGACTAATTTGACAGGGTGATCGTAGATCTTCGTTGGCAGAGAATGGATAGTTGATGCATTTTCGCCTTATTTTATTGCCTTGATAGTATTTACTTTTCTTCCACACATATAAAATGTCTCCTTGAAAAAGGAAAATTCACATACTTTTTTATAGAAAAATTTCCTTAAAAAACTTCATTGGCTTGACACCTGATTTATGACAGAGTTACACTCCATATTACTAGTGTAGGCTTGCCCACAAAGAATGTCCGCTGTTGCTACTGTTATGAAATACAGTAAATAAGTATGGTATTTTAGATTTGGAAAACGTTAAAATAACTGGAGCTAAAACACTGAGAAAGGAATTTCATCTCTGATGAATAAATATTGAAAATTTTTATTACACAAATCATTCCTCGTTTTACATAAAGTTTAGAACCCACCTTAATTGTGAATAGGATTAATTTTGTATTTGTAAACATATGAAGTTCATCTATTAAAGCTTTCAGTTGTAAATGTATTTAGTCCTATTTGAATTGTGCTTTGTACTCAATGTGGACACTTCTAATGTACCAGTATTATATTTTTTGTGGTAGCTGACAAACCTTTAGGCTTTATATTATTATCATTCTTTTGGTTTCCAAATTGCAAATCCTGGTTTTTGAGCTTTGTTTGAGGGCATAGGCCAGCTTGAGAATCTTCAATTTGATTATTGTCACTGATGTCTTTCCCAGAATTTCTCTATGAATGTCTAAAAGACCTTGTGTATTATTATTCACAATTGAAGAAAAGGGACTGGCTGGACATAAAAGAGAAAAAAAAAAAAAAAAAAAGAAACCCTGAAAGATAATGCTTGTTAAGATTTCTATGTCTACCAATTTAAAGGGCAAATTCTTTTCTTAAGAAAATATTGCTTATGTTGAAATCTCCGACCTCTTTAATTTCATCATGTACATTACCATTTCATATTTCATTTCATTTTTTTTCTGAAACCACACATTTTTATTATGGAAACAGTTGTCCTCTAGTGACCACAGTTGCATCACTTATTTTTACAATCTGTAACATTTGATTAGCATTTTTTCCTTAAAAAGAAAAAATTATTCCTCTCTCCACCTCCCAAATATACAAACAATACACAAAAGATTGCTATTGTTTTTTGTTTTTTGTTGTTTTTTTTAAGTTTGAGAACAGAGCTAGGTTTAGTGCCCTGATAAGTTGGTCTGTTTCAATTTAAATTTTTAAGGATTCCCTTCTTTCGTCAGTACTCCAGTGCTATAGATATTGCCTTTCATGCTGGCAGGTACCGTATTGCAGGGAACTTTTTCTTGGCAATATATTTTCTGGTGCATGTATCAGTAAAAACAGGACTGCAGCACTCATAGAAAGTATTGGGGGGACAACATACATGTAATGATGTGAGGAACATCTGACAGTGGGCCTACAACATTAGAAATTAGGTCTGTTTTATAAATTCCACAGATCTTGCGAAGTAACTTAGCAGTTTTCCATCAGTTTTTAGCTACGCATATTCCTAAAGTCAAGATTTAAATCTTCAAAAGAATCCCGTCACATCTGGATCTCAT
The DNA here is from genome assembly GCA_028565935.1 of Goniobranchus fidelis. Classification (NCBI taxonomy): domain Eukaryota; kingdom Metazoa; phylum Mollusca; class Gastropoda; order Nudibranchia; family Chromodorididae; genus Goniobranchus; species Goniobranchus fidelis. The sequence goes on from JAOWAZ010061102.1 coordinate 9,856, forward strand.
ACCTGATTAGTCTCTCCCATGCAATTGTGAGAAGTATTTTATATCATTACTACCACTTTCCTTCAAATTGACTGGTGAAAATATTAGTCTCAGTGCTTGAGCAGCAAATAGATAGTTTGACAAATCTTGGCATGAAAAAATTAAGGAAATAAAGTAGTAATGTAGTAATATCTTCAGGTAATCCCTGAATTTAACAAAAATGCATTTTACGTTTTATGGTGCTCATTAGAGCCTTATCTAATTAATTGTTGGCATGGCAAAACATATGTGCTTGATTACCTGATGAATTGAGCACAATGCAGAATGTGAAATGGCATGATACAGTTTTCATGGTTTCAAGATTTTATTTCATGACACTTGCGGCAATTTTATTATCAGCCTTTCATTCATTTAATGGCTACTAAAACATTTCATATTCATTGAGATTATGGTCAGTTTCAGGCCTTTGTGGACAAAAAACATCTTGAAATTTGTACCATTAGATTATAGTAATTTGTGCATTAAGAAAGTATGTGGTGCCTACAATTGTTATTTGAAGTTTTAAAATCATCATTAGACATACAGTGATGGGCTTCTGAAGTAAGATATTGGGTGTCACCCTTCAATGTTTTGTTTTGTTGGGGTTTTTGGATTTTGTTTTGTTTTTATAACAAAACAGAATTTTACATCAACCATTATTTACAATTTATAAAATTGCTGACTTGGTTTGTTTGTTTTTTTTGTTTATGTCCTTTTTGACCCTTAACTAATGGGTATTGGAACTGAGATTTTGTTGTATTGTAATACAAAATACACACATTTTTCCCTTTTAGACAAGCCTGTATAATATATGAAGCGTTTTTGTGTAATAACCAACCCAAAACCCACCCCTGAGACATGCGCACACAAACTGTAAGATGCATGACCATTGCATAACACAAGTTCATTGAGAATCATTTCTTAGATTCTAAGTATTTCTATTCATATTATTCTCTTTCTATCCTATATCAAAATGTAGAGTAAAAAAGTGTACAGTGGAAACCACTTACATTAGGAAACGGGTAACAACAGGGCTTTTCCCAATCCCTGTTTTTTCTTTCTATTAGTCTTAGTCTCTATTAAACCCCATCAGCTGTAACAGGGAGACAAGAGGGCTTAATTGGTTATAGCAGGAGTTTTGCGGCTCACAGGTAATCCCACTCAGAGGAAAAGAAGGCCATCAGTTGAGTCAACACCTTCTAGGCTTTCTCCCCAGCCTTTTGGCTAGGCTAAGCTCGGAGTGTTTCTTACTTAAACTAGGCTACTGGGGTATCCGTCTGGGCTCCTAGCTTAGCTCTACGGCTGCTGTTGACCTCCCGCACCCAGCCCACCATCTCCCTCTCTCAACTTACTTGATTGACCTTATCTTCCTTGACATCTGATGTAACAGGGGTCGGATATATATAGAACCTCATCCTTACTGTTATATCAGGTTTTCACCCAACACAATTTTGTAGGCCTAATTATTTTTTTGTTTGTATTGCCGTGACTCGCTTGTCTATATTTTTGTGGTAAACTTCATCCTGGTGTAACATGCTTCTATCACTCTAAACAGGCTCATCAGGGGCAACATAAAAGAGTTGCATCCTGCACACAGGCATAGTCTATCCTATGATTATTGAAGGTGTGCAGAACCAACAACATATTTTTAAGAGAGCTTCGTCTCTCATCTGTCTTCTATCAGGCTCTCTTTTTTGTCCTCAGAGGGGGGAGATTTGCTGGGAGAGGGAAGTAGGTATTATTATTCGATGGCTACCCCCCATTCATGTGCATTGCATGACTTAAAATGCTATCGGGGTCACTTGCTATCTAGATGTACCGAGTACTTTTATACACAAAGGGCGGTAGAAAATCCTGGGTGGTTATCGCATGCACTGTTTGGGGCTTGATGGCCATCGTTAATCAGTTATGTTTTTGAGAGATGATAAATTGTTTTGTCTGCAAATCATCCCTCTGTTAAGATTTTTTAAACTTGCATTATATTGCTAGTTATATGTTTTAGAGAGATGATTTTTTTTCTTTTTGCTTGTAAATCATCTCTCCTTATATCCTTTAGGCTATTTTATGTTTCTTATTTTTAATGTCTGCTTCCCATTGTAGCAACGTCTTCTCTTCATCTGAAAGTCTTTTCTCCTATTTCTTTCTGTTACTTTAAACTATTCTTTTGTCTTGCTTTTTCCATGGGCCCTGAGATGACCTTTTGCGGTTGAACTGAGCCCTAAAAATCCAAATAAATAAATTTTTCTGTCCGAAAGGGGTAACCTTAGTTTTTCTAATATATAACCCATGACTGACAGTTGCGACTATCGATGTTGCCTGTACTTCATTTTCGAAACACATTAACGTTTCCTTTCTTTCATAAGGGATTAACCTTGCTGTTTCTAATAAACCATAACTGACAGTCGGTACTTACAATATATTGTTTTATTTTCCAAATTAAGAACATTAACCTTCCTGTTTGTTATAAATAATCACTTACAGTTGCATCATACGATATTGTCTCAATTTTGTTTTCCAAAGACATTCAATTGCCAATAGCATCTTATGTTCCAAACCGATCAACTTGACTCTTTTCTTACTGAAAGGGATAACCTTGCTGTTTCTAATAAAGAATGACTGCCAGACATGTCTTATGATATTGTCTCTATTTTTTCCACATGACATTATCCTTACTATGTTCTTTCCAAAGATGTTAATATTGCTGTTTCTAAAAAACAGAAACAAAAAACAACCAAAACAACCATGATTGCCTCTCTCATCATACGATATTGTTCATATCTTATTTCCAAAAGACATCAACTTGTCAAAGGGGTCAACCTTGCTGCTGCTTCTAAAGAGACGAACAAGTTTGTGCATAGATATAGCCTAGTAACTGAGAGAATGAAGGCCATTTTTCAAGCTTTGTAATGGAAAATACTCTTGAAAGGAGATTTACAACTTCAACAGCAAGATTAAAAAAAATGGGCCATATCTTCTCGGTTAATAGACTAGATCTAAAATGTGGGAACTAAAAACATTATTCATTATAACTTTTAGCAGCTCCTTATCATCGAAACTAGGGCAGTGGCTTAATTCCGTGTGCTCTGCGTAATACGACTAGGAAAGGCAGGATCAGCTATTAGACATTTATCACACTACCTGAAATCAAAGAACTTGAATTTGAAATTGTGCATACAGATGTACATGTACTAGAAAAAAGAGGAAACAGCTCCAGTGTTGTCAGGTGTACCTAAGGGAACTGTCCTGGGCCCGCTGTTGTTCCTTGTTTACATAAATGACATGGCTGAAAGAATATCGCCAGGCACATCTCTCCAATTTTTTGCCGACGACAGCCTACTATATTGATTAATTCCAAATGTTAAGAATTCACAAACCCTCCAACATGATCTGGATGAGTTACAAAAATGGGAGGATGAAAATAGTTTGGAATTTCACTCCCCAAAAGTGCCAGGTCTTGAAGATTACAAACAAAAAGAAGACCATTCTACATATAGAATCCATGACACATTCTATGCTGTTGAAATTAACTGTAAATTGAAAATAAATGTGTTGAAATTTAGTGTGCTCAACTGCACTCACTTTGTGTTTTATCCCATACAATTTTCCTTCCACCTAAGTTGAATGTGGCAATATGAGCACAAACCAGAAGTTTTGACTTTAGAAGTTTTGACTTTAGTCAAAGGTAAAAGTAAAAAAAAGTAAAGATGGCATTTATATAGCGCACGTTCCACGGCGTAGCCATGCTCACGGCGCTTTACAATGACATTT
>JAOWAZ010062211.1:0-13634 GCA_028565935.1 Goniobranchus fidelis
ATACACACACAAGTATATGGTGTCCCTAAAAAAAGGACACACTTTCAAAGAGACATTGATATTTTATGTTCCTACAGAATCAAATTAACCAAATATCACAAGGAGAGTAATTTTATGAGGTTTTTAGCTGATTGTGAAAAATTAAGCCCTTTCTGTCAATGTTGCGTAAAAACTGGAATTATTAAATATCAGTCATTTTTTATTATTAGTACATAATGCAATTTGCAATACGTTCATAAAAACAGAAAAATTTCAAACTTGGTGAAAGCACCGTTAAACACTGCCAGTGATTCAAAATTTACCAAAAAGGGTAAACTTTAGCCTTTTTTCCATCGGTTTCTTCTGCTAAAGAAGAGCCATGCCCTTGGCAAACCAATTCAAGATTAAGACAAAATTCAATATTGGGTTGAAACAAAATCCTTCATGAAATGCAACGAAAATTGTGTACATATCATGGGCTCCATAATCATGATGTTTCCAATTTCAAATCTCTTCTAACAAGTTGGGGCAGCACCACCTCATACTGCAGCCAATACTCTGATTCTCCTCCATGATGTGTCTGGTTAACGAATTGTTTCAAGACGCACTGAGAGCAACTGGACACCAAACTCCACTGATCTCAACCTTTTTGACATTGTCTTTTGGGACTTCCTCAAGAATCGATTGTATGAAAACACTCTTGAAAACCTAAATGAACTGAAAAGTGAGATCAGAAGAGTCATCCGTATGTAACACATGAAGTGTGTCTGAAGACAATAAGAAAACTTTATGAATAGAGTGAACCTCTGTGCACATCAAAATGGAGAACATTTTGAGTATTTTATTCAAATCGCTACTTTTTGTTCTGCGTTGTATATGAAACATGAGACTCACCAAACCTACATTTGTTCATATCATTAAAAACCTCATAAATTGAAGTTTAACTTGTTATAAAATTGTTCTTTACCATTGTTGTAAATCAAAGAGTTTTGAAAGTGTGTCTTTTTTATGGGACATACTGTATAATATATGCTCTGGGATCTGAGCTAACTAGCTTTTGAATCACAAGGGGTTTCGGAGTCTTTCTCATCACCATCAACAAGCTTATGCTTGTTCATATGAGCTGTCAGCTCTCTGTTCCGTCGACATGCAAAGTTACACAGCTGGCATTTGTACTTTCTTTCACCTGTGTGTATCATCATGTGTGCTTTAAGGTTTTGACGTGCCCGGAATGGGCGGCCACAGATTCGGCAAACATGCTGTTTTTCCTCCTTATGAACGAGCATGTGGTTGTTTAGGGTGGAGGGTCTTCTGAAGGATGCACCACAGATAGAGCAAAGATATGGCTTCAGGCCAGCATGCATAAGCTTGTGTCCTTGAAAGCTGGCCCGAGAGCTGCATTTATAGTCACAGATTGAGCAAGAGAAAGGAGTCTTGTTCCGATGACGAGCCATGTGGTAAGCAAGGCGTCCCTTATCAAAGCAGGAGTATCCACAAAGCTCACAGGACAACTTTTCAATATCGTTCATTGCCTTGTGTTTTATGGCATGCCTCTTCAATTGCCAGTTTGCATGGCAAGAGTAATTGCACTCTGTACAAGCATAGACCAGGTGGCTGCGTTTATGCAGTTTGTAGTCGGCCATATCAGATGCCACATAACCGCAGAGAGGGCAAGGGTTGTGTTTCAGCTCGTGCTTGGACAGCTCATTTGCATTGCGGCCTTTATATGAGCATTTTTTGCAAGGGAAGTATTGGTGTGCCCTATGTGTGAACAAATGGCCATGGAGGGTTGAGGAAGTCTTTGCAGCATAGTCACAAAGATTGCATTTAAATAGGCGCTTGTCTGAATGTTTCACCATATGTCTCGTTAAATAGTCATTACGATGAAAAGATACATTGCACACCTTGCATCTGTATGGACGATAGTCTGTATGAATCGGCAAGTGGCGCCGCAGACCATAAACATTTGTAAAGCTCTTGCCGCATACTTGGCACTTACAACTGTCACCAGACTTGGAGGATTTGGTATCATCTAACATTCTTTTCAGTTTTAAACGGCCTCGTCCTTTCCTGGGCTCCTTAGCTTCAACTTCCGAATGTTTATTGGCAGACAAAGATTGTGGCACACATGCTTTGGAGGCTTTGATAGCCTGTCTTTCACTTCTTCTGGTTTTAATTCCAGACCACGACTCAATCCCAGCTAGGGTTTTACTTCTCTTGATGTTTTTTCTTGAAGGTTTACCACTCAAAACTTGACCTGAACCTGACTCTTTAGCAGACTCATCAGAAAATTTGTTTGCGATGACATCCTCCACTAAAATGAAATCATCCACCTCTTCCAAGACAAGCCCCTCATCCTTCTCCTCTATGAACTCTTTCTCCTTCTCATGCAAAATCTCTTCCTCGTCTTCCAAAGTCATTTTCTGTCTTTTCCTCTTTTCAACAGATCCCTTATCTTCTTCCTGAAAAACATGCCCTATATTTTCCTCAACAACTGCTTGCTCTTCATTCTCCAGGCCAAATTCCTTATTTTTCTGCTGAAAAATTCCATCCACATTTTTGTCAAAAAGTGAATGTTCATCAATCTCCTGCAATAGCTCTCCATCTTGCGATGTTTGAAAAATTTCTTTATGCTTTTCTTGTAGGCCTACTAGTCCACTGCTGGCTTCTTCCACAAGTCCCTCAACCTTCTTGTGAAAAGTTTCTGAATCATTCTCAACAACTACAGGTATTTTTGTTTCCCTTTTCACAGCTTCTGACTGACCACACATTCCGTCCACAAAGTCATCTACTTGTTCTTTGTTGATGCAGTCCACCTCTTCCTTTTGACCATGGCAGTGTAAAACATGCCATAGAGTGGTAGACAGAGTTGTCAGTTCCGGAGAAAGGGTTGAAATGTGATTTAAGGCAGTCAATGCAATCTCGGATGTGCAGCTCACAAGAGTACTAACAAAGTGAGCCAGGAACTTTAGTTGTGATGTCAGCTTGAGAATGGTGGCCAAAGAGTGTTCCACCTCCAGTATAAGTTCATCGGGTAGGCAGCTGAGCGACTGTGAGTCTTTCAAGTTTAAATTTGAATGAGGCGTGTGCAGCGCACAGAGGGATGAAGCATTTGAAGAATTGTCTTCATTGGAAATACAAGAACACATATTTGACTCCAAAAAAATTTCAACCTCGGACATACACAGGAATATTTTGTGATCAATGACATGCAATCTCAGAGCATCACTATTCACAAACAATTTAAAACACTCACGACATCTTAATTGTGAATTATGAGATTGGATGTTTTGAACTGGTGAGGAATTTTGAGCTTCTGATTGCTTTGGTTTATGTTTCACTATATGCTGCAAATAAACTGCCAGTGTCTTGGTTTTGTACTTGCATTCAGGGCAAGGTATTTTTGTTGCATTTGAATGCTTGCTCGCAAAATGTCTCTTTAAGCGATATTTTCTTGTATATGAAATACTACACAGAGGACAAGAAAACGCCATCGAAAATGAAGGTTGATCAGAAATACTATTCTGAGAACGTGGCTTTCCTTCATGTACTTCTAAAACATGCCTCTTCAAATGTTGCCTCCGATGAAAAGATGCCTTACACACTGTACAAAGATACTTCTTAATGCCAAGACCTTGAAGCAATTTCATCTCCACTGGTCTCTGACTTTGAATTCGGCAAGCCAGTGGCTTCAAACCTGATACTGAAGTGCAATTGATCTGCAAAGACCTTTTGCGCTCACCAACTTTCCTATGCATCCTCTGAAAATCTGCTCTATCACAATTATTTGGACTGGATTGGGCTTGCTGTTCAGCTTCATTTGAGTTTGTTTGCCTATTTTTCGTTTTCCCTTGTTCTTTGCTGCATTCTGTAGCAAGGGCTCTCTGGACAGCATGGGGGGATTTTGTCTTCTTTTTTCTTCTTCTTCTTGTCTTTTCTGTATAACTTTTATTGACAAAAGTTGACGCATCCTCAACGGGCTTTACTGAACCAATTGCTGGTGTCTCTTTGGTACTCTCTGTGCTAAAACCATTGTGAACACACTCCAAAATAGTAGTTCTATCTGAAATGTCACTGTGACACTGTTCCTCATCCACATTTATAAAGATCTCATCTGTCTTTATGGAAGTCTGCTCAAATTCTGATAGTTCTTCAGCAGGTATGGCTGCACAATCTCTCTCTGTCTCTGAAGGGTCAAACACATTCTTTCCTGGGTCAGTAGCTTCTTTACAATGAGAAGACTGTTCTTCATTAGATGAATATGACTGAGACTGTAAAAACTGAGTGGCAGTGACAGGCACCTCTACATCAAAATGGTTTAAACTGCACATCTGTGATATGTCCACAACATGACATGATGAGGATGAGGAAAATGAAGAAGGTCCCACAACGCTATTTCTTGATTCAGATCTCACAGATGGTACGCTCTCTGAAATTTGTTCACCCAGACAGGATGCTTGAGAAGGAAGGTTATCGGGTTTAGCATTGCCTTCAGCTTTCATCGTTATACTACTTATATCATGCTGAGGTGGAACACCAACGACAGGTGGAGAAGGAAGAAAACCTGAGACATCCTGACTTTTCTCAGAATTGCTGGAGCTCTGATCAAGCTTATTGTCATTATCTGATAAGAGGAAGTTCAGGGGAAACTCATTTGGCTCCTGTTTTAAAAATGGTACAGAGTTCATCCTATCACACTCCATATGTGAGGACTCCATGGGAGCAACACTCATAAACCTCGTTGGCTACACCTCGGCTACAATTTATTAAAAATGCTGAATTCCGTTATATCCTCAAGACCTCCTGCTTAAAAAGGTTCTTCGGTATGACTGCTATAACACGCATACTAATAATCTATTTTGCATATAAATGTTGTTTTTTTTTGCTCTTTACAAAAGCACATAAATCCTCCAGAATGCTTGATTCTAATTTTGCAGTTTATGAGAAGAAACACATAAAAGTGTACTCAGGAATATTCTCATTTTGGACCATTCTTAGGAAGATGAATGTTGTACCTGTTTTATGAACAAACAAATAACATTTATTAGAAAGCTTGAAACTATAAGCATGAAATAGTGCTTCCAAAAAAGTCAAACACATTTCATGAATTGTCCAACAAATCATCACTGTGATTATTTAATTTGTTTTTTTGAAGGCAATGTAAACAATACAAAAATATCACACAATACTGGAGTGAAAAAGTACATCATACATTTATATTAATAGAAGGGTTTGACATATTTCATAGAACACTTGTAATAGAATCATTTAAAATATGATTGCCTTTTTTAAAAACGTTTTGAAAACCAAGCTTCATTAAAGTTCCCAAAAACAGCAACTACATCACCAAAAAATGAAAAATTGTACGAGGGGTAGCCTAAAGTGTTGATTCACTATACAGGGAAATACTGTGAAACTGAAATTTATGGAACCTTTGACTTTTGACTTATGACAGGAGTGGTAATAACAGATATCCCGTTATAACAGGACTTTCTCAAATCCCCCACTTTTTCTTTCTATTTGTTTCTATTAAATCTTGACACTTATTACAGGGAGAAAATGGGATTCAATCAGATAAAGCAGGAATTTTGTGGCACACAGGCAATCATGGACAGACAAAAAGGGGATCATCGGTGGATCTTGAGCCTAGCCCATAAATTTAAGTGCTGTAATCTGGACTACTGGTACCTGTCTGGACTCCTCCTAGCCTAGCCCCATGGCTGGCATTGACAAAACCCTGGACACCCCAACCCCATATTGCCATCTTACAACCTAGCTGATCTGTCTTTATCTCCCTTAATATCAGATAAATTCAGATTGGACATATAACAGGGATTTTGCTTTGGTTGCGTTGCCCCTGTTATACCAAATTTCCACTGTAATTTATAAATTACATGGCAAATTTGTTTGGTGATTTTAAGCTCTTGTCTTCCTTTATAAAGTCATCTCAGCAATCAAGGAAAAAGAAAAAAGGAGAATAGGAGTCATGAAAAAATTGTGTTCAGAATAAAATCCTGGTGCCAAATTTCTTTTTGTTTAGCTGTTTCACTCCCTCTATATTTATCTTCTCCTCATTCCTATTTGAATGATCTTCTCCTTTTTATTTCAATGCTGAAAAAATTTTTCTTTCCTCCTGGCAGGCCAGCCTATTTTCAATACCTGTAAAAGCAACAACAACAAAAAAGAGTTCAATTTAGAATTTAGGTCTAGCCATGGATATGAAAGTCCTGAGCTTAAGCGTTTATAACCCTGAGCTTTTATATGGCGCTAAATCCACTAAATGTGCTCAAAGCGCTTTACAAGTCTTCCCCAACAGGCCTTTTCCAACCAAATGCCTTCTAAACTCCATGTGGAGTATACAGAGGTGCAGCCATTTTACTGGCGCACTTGCTCTAGATCTTCCTCTGCCTTCGGTCAGGTACTCAAATAACACCTGAGTGGGGTGAGGAAATGTGTGTAAATAGCCTTTCCCAAGGACAAAACAGCGCCACTGCCCCGCCCGGCCTCGAACTCGAACCCCCGCTGTTATAAGTTCTACGCACTGACTTCACAGCTACGCTGCCACAGTGAAGTAAAGACAATAGATGAATGTAAAACATTGCCAACAGACCTGGCAACCATACAAGAGTAGGAGAGTAACTGGAAGATGGAATTCCACCCAAAGAAATGACAGATTGGTACCATCACTAAAAAGCATATAAACAAATAAAATACAAATATTCAAGCCACATAATGATGTACTAAGTGAAACTAAAAGTGCAACCACAGACAATGAACTTTACTGGAAAGGTTACACTAACTCAACACTGGCATTCCTGAGACGAAATCTAAGCAACTGCCCTAAATCAATTAAAGAAGCATTTGTTAAGCCTATTTTAGTATATTAAATGGATGCTGTGTCTGAGACCCCCAAACTATAAACAAAAATAAAAGAAAATCTAGAAAAAATTCAAAAGCATGTGGTATGTTTTGTAAGGAACGACTACAATTATGCTTCAGGTAATACATACATCTACAACTTTACATAAAAACAATGATGGACCCTCCTCAAAGCGAATGAAGATCAAAAACTAGAATTAAGTCTACGATTCTCTTCAAAGGAATAAAAAAATCGACGTAGACAAATCGATATGTACCAAATCAACAAACACAACATTAATATAACAAAAGATAAATCTAGATTACCACCTTAAGTCCTTTTTCACCAGCTCTTTTAGACTGCGGAATAAAATCCCTATTCTGAGAGAAACAGTTGTGATGTGGACTTTTTCAAAGTCTCTCTGCCAGATTACCTTCAAGTTGTTTTTTATTTGTTTGTATTTTAATGTGCTATGCTAGTTATATTCAGTGATACTCAGTCAGAAAGATAAATTGAAGAAAAAGAAGAATATAAATTTGCCAAACAAATTATTTCATGTGTAAGGATGTTTAAGTGATCAATCATCATAATAGTTTTTAAGAGTAACTGATTCCTTGCTTTGCTCAGAAAGATGTGCACGGATATTACTTTAAGGGCATGCTTAGGACAACTTTAGAGTGTGTGTGTGTGTGTATTCAGGTATACTTGACTCTTATACAACCACATTTTGTTTATGCTTTATCTTCATAATCGTTGCCATGAAACATGATATGCATTCAATGGCATCCTTGACATATATTCATGTTCAAGTATATCTGTGTTTTTATATAATAATTTTGTTCGTTATCTTGTAACAACTGTTTTACTGTTATGTTCTGTTATGAAATATACATAAGCATTTAAATGATGTCCTCTTGCTCCTTAATGTTAATGATGGTATGTGGGTTCACAACAAATTTCCTGAGAAGGATTAATAAAGCTCATCTTATCTTATTTTATACAATCTTATCTTATAATATTATCAATTAATCAGACAGGCCGATTCACATATTTTGAAAGTAAGTGTTTAATGTACTTTTTTTTGACAGCCCAGGCTTAACCCAGCCTGTAACCTTGTAGCAGCCGGTTGCAAGCCCGGATAAATTGGGGAGTGTTGGGCGTGGGGTTAACCCCCATACCCAAGGATCCACCACTGGGGTAAGCCCTAGAAGGATTGGTTATAAAAACCTCAAGAAGAAAAAAATCTCCAAAACTCCTGGAACTAAGAAATGAGTGGTCCGACAGCCTCTATGAAGTTGGCTGGCCAAAGCTCTTACAGAGACGCCAGCAGACAGAGAAACTCATTTCTAGGTCCCAAAACCATAACCAGAATAGGTTACTGGAACATTAGAACAATGACCCAGACAGCAAAGACGCCCAAGTGATTAGAGAAATGGACAGATACAATCTGAGTGTGTTAGGAATCAGCGAGATGAGATGGCCTGGATCAGACAGTTGATGGGAAGATAATAATTCATTCTGAAACTGATGTTGTTATGTTGTTGTTATTGTTCCAGATTCTGAAACTGATAATGGACAACACAAAGAAGGGGTAGGACTCATTGTGAATAAGAGTATGAGCCCATCAATAGTAGACTGTTAAGGGCAAAGTTTGTGAGCAACCATTGCAATTGACAATAATACAATGCTATGCACCAACAAATGATGCAGATGATGAGGTCAAAGATAATTTCTATGAAAAATTGCAAAAATATTGCAGACAAAGTCCCAAGACATGACATTTTGGTTGTGGTGGGAGACTTCAAGCAATGCCAAGCTTGGAAACCACAATACAAGTTTTGAATCAGTTTTGGGCAAAGAAAGCTGTGGTATTATGAATGACAATGGTGGAAAACTGATAGAACTCTGTGGGATACAGGGACAAGCAGTGGGGAGCAACTATGTTCCCACATAGAGAAATTCACAAAGTGACCTGGAAATCCCCAGATGGTATGACAACAAATCAATTCGACCACATGCTGATTCGCCAACAACACAGGTCTACATTTCTAGATGTCCATTCATACAGAGGTGCAGATATGGCAAGTGACCATTGTCTTTGTAGTGGCAAGATGAAAGTCAAGTTGAAATCACAAAGGGAAGTTAAGGTGCATAGGAAGATTGACAGTAAACGTCTGAGGCATTACCCAGCAGTGAAAGAAGCTTTCCAGATTGAGCTAAGAAATAGATTTGCAGTGCTGAGCACTTAGATGATGATGTAGAAAGTACATATGGAAAAACATAGAGGATGCCATAACGATAGTAGCAGAGGAGAGAGCTGGGTTTGTGAAACATGAGAGGAAGGAACGGATCAGTGAAGACACATGGGCACATACTGCAGAAAGAAGAAAGGCTAAACTTGGAACACTCAAAGTAAAAACTAATCTAGGGAAGAACTTGGCTGAGGAATGCTGTAGATGCTTAAATAACAAAGTGAAGTCGTTGGCTCGGAAGGATAAGAAATAGTTTATTGACAACCTAGCATCTGAGGCGGAACAGGCTGCCAATACTGGAAATAGTAAAAAAAACTGTACGAGGTGACAAAGAAACAGTCAGGAACCATGAGGCCAAAAGAGGGACCAATCAAAATGAAGGTGGGTAAACTTCTTACTTCAAATGAAGAACAAAAAGCCAGGTGGGTGGTACACTTTAAAGAAGTACTCAACAAGCAACACCAAGAAGAGACCTTTGATTTCACAAACAAGGAAAGGAGAATGCTAAACATTGTACTTGAAGATTCTAAAGAAATATACAAAGCAGTGGGCGTCGGTTGCTTAAGTGAACACATCTCGGCACGAGTCGAGAGTCAAGAGGAAATCATCATGGTCAGTACAAGCAAATGTGACCGCGTGTGTTCGAGCCTTGGCAGAGCGCATTCAGGCTTATCCGCATTGTGTCCTTCGGTAAGATACTTTACTTCGCTTACCTCACTCGACTCAGGTGTGAATGAGTGCCTGGCTGTTAAGACAGCGACGTCTCTGTCTGGAAAAATGTATTCGAGCCTAACAGGGTGCAAGTCTTGTTTTAAATGTTCTGTGTTGCTGTTGGTCAGGGAGTAAAATGTCATTGTAAAGCGCCATGAGCATGGCTACGCCGTGGAATGTGCGCTATATAAATGCCATCTTTAAAAAGAGCAAGAAAAAGTATGGCCTACAATAGAGCAACTGGATGTGACAGTATAACAGCAGAGATGTTTAAGTCAATGAATGATGTAAACCTTGAACATGTACTAGCATTGTTTAATGAGATATGGAACACACATAAGGTTCCAAACAATTGAGAAAAAAAAGGGAGATTATGAAAATTCCAAAAAAAGAGAAATCTCAGTGATTTTGTAACAACTGGAGAAAAGTGCTTCGTGTAATGTCAAAAGTATTCTGCAAAAAATATTCTTAATTGAATACAAAATGGTGGCGTAGACAAATGCTTAAGAAAAGAACAGGTAGGATTCCGTCCAGACAGAAGTTGTCTTGACCAGATATTTGTCTTAAGGATGGTAATAGAGGAGTGTGTTGAGAAAAAAACAGGAACTGCACATTAACTTCACTGATTTCAAAAAAAGCATTTGATGGTCTGGATGGAAAATCCCTGGTGGAAATACTTGAATGATAAAGAATTCCACGGAAAATTTAAATAATTATAAAAGACCTCCACGATAACAATCAGTGTGCTGTTCCCACAAGAGATGGTCTCAGTGAGTGGTTTGACATCCAGACTGGAGTGAAGCAGGGCTGTATACTGTCACCATTCTTTTTATTATTTGGAATAGCAATAGACTTTGTGATGATGAAGTGCACAAAAGAAAGGAATGGAATACCATGGTTAGCCGGGAAACAACTAAAGGACCTTGACTTTGCTGATGACATCGCTCTCATCAGCAGCAGCAGTGAAGCAATACAAAGACAGACATCCAAATGGCTGGACATGTAGGACTACAAATAAGTTAAGACAAGACAAAACCTATGAAAACACCTGGCTCAGCCAGTAAAGGAATCCACCTAGAAGGGAAGAGAGTGGAAGAGCTTGAACATTTCACATATCTGGGAAGCTGCGTAGACAGTGAAGGAAATATCAAGAAAGAAGTTAATCAGAAGCCTTCACAAAATATGGAACAGCAAAATTATATCAAAGAAAATTAAATGAAGACTTATCATTCCAATGTCCTCTCGGTGCTGACATATGGGGCAATGAGTTTGGAAAATCAAAGGAAAGCAAAGGAAACTAGATTTGTTTGAAAACAAATCCCTGAGGAAAGTAATAGGAATCGAATGGAATGGTTTTAAAACAACCCAAGAAATAAGAGAAATATCTGGACAAGAAATAGTCTCTAAGGTCATTTGAAAGAGAAGATGGAAGTATGTGGGCCATTTGTGCTGAAGAAATAAGACAAGAGTTACGAGACATGTCCTCGCATGGTAAGTTGAGGGTAAACAGAAGAGAGGACGACCAAAAGAGACGCTTAGAAGAAAATTGACGAGGGAGGCAAAAGGAATGGGCATGCAGTCAATGCAGGCGTTGATGACAGCAGCACAAGACAGAGATGGATGGCGAAAAGCTATTGAGGCCTCATGTGACGATATCAGCACTGGCAGGATGTAAGATGTAAGGCTTCTACACATGAGCTTAAGTCACAATGGGAAAAAACTATGAATTCTTTATGTATTTCTTATGTCACAGACTACTCAAGCTATCCTATGAATCCTATTTTAACTGTAGCCGTAGCAGTTGCAACCAGCTCTTTACCTGGATTTTTCACGAGGCTCTGCACTATTGTATAGTATAAAATCAATAAAATGTAAGAATTAAGAATACTCAACTATAAAGACAGGACAAAAGTGACTAATGTAATGGTTTAATGATTATCTTCTATTGGCATGCCATCATTGTTGTTTCCTGTGACCTAACAATGGTAATTTTATTGTCTTATCATTCTATTTACAATTTTTTTAAATATTGTCTTCATACAATCCGGATTATGGACAGGCTTCTTTGGCCTTGAAGGACCAGTGTTTTATCTTTAACCCCTCCTCTGCTATATTATGTACAATGTTATGTCACCAAACCTCATCACATAGCCTTTATCCATGCCATTGCTTCTCTCCCCTCCATCTTTATGCATTTCTCACAAAGTGCCGTAGTGTCACTTTCTTTCTTAAGTACTTGTGTATTTTTAATTGATTTACATTATTACCTCTGACTTTAGGGGAGGGTTTAGCAAGAGATAAAAAGTGGAAGGGTAGCAGTTGGGGATTTAAAAAGGGTTATCTCTTTCAGCAATTGTTAAACATAAAAAATATATGTAAAAATATCACAGTACAGTTATGTACAATTATGTCCTCCTTATAGTTTGGCTCGAAAATTAAGCTAGTCTTAGCTCCAAAGATTCCTTCAGAACGATTGTTATTATTTCTTTAAAATTTTGTGGATCTGGTCATGTCAAATAAGGTATCAAAATCAATGAAGGTAGAGGAATAGAAGCAGAAGTCAAGTCAAGAATTGGAAAAGATTATGCATGCCTAATATGTTACTATTATCTGCTCTTTCACTTACAATGCTGTCATATCAAAATACCTTCTTATCTGCTCGAGGCTTTTGGTTATAATTTTTATCATATCATTTGATCTTCTTGGGGTTTAGAATTGACAAATGAAATGAAGGTTTCAGTTTGATTGAGGCCTAGGTTTTAATGTGATTGAAGAATTGAACAGGTTTGAATTTGAATGTAGGAAGGGTTACTTTTTACTACTGGTAATTTGCAAAAGGCAAATATTGCCCATATCCGCAAATATTTACAACTTGGTCAGTAACAATTCCTAATCCCACAAGGCATTTCTGAATCTCTCGACACTTTTGTAATCTCGGTCTAATATGTTGTTTAATTTGTTCCATTGAACTACATGTATTGTTCTTGGAAAGAAACTGAACTTATACGTATCTGTTCTTGTGAGTGGTTGGATGTACCTGGTCGGGTGGTGTTGCCTTTTCACGTATTTATGGGCCATTTTGGGGAAGTAATCAGGAACTGATATTGCTATTTTGTCATTGACTGTCTTGTAGAATAGTGTAAGGCATTAATCTTCTCTTCTTTTTTCAAGTGGCTGTTGATTATTCCACAATTAACTATTAAAACATAAAGCATACACATGCACATTTACACACAAATCTCTCTCAAACAACTGTTATGTGTTTATGGTAAAATTCGATTTATGTTACAATTTCCATTGACATTAGGTAAACCAGAATATTTAATGAAAACTAAAAACTATTCCTCAAAATACCCTCCTTACCCCTCAAAATATTTATCCAAAAATATAATACAACGAACAATGTAAGGAAGAAATGAGAAAAAATTGTGTTAAGTGAAAGTAATATTTGTATCATAACTGTCGTTACAAAGTCATCAAGTCATATGTGTGATTTTAAAAGACAGTGAATTAACACAAATGCTAGAGAACATCGAATGGAAGAAAGTATAGAGTTAAATGACACATATATTCCAGTGTACGTGTGTGTGTGTGTGTTTGTTTGTGTGCATGACAATGTTATTAGAATAGAGCTGATGGAAGATACAGACTACAATGTCAAGAAAGTGCTAAAGATGACACAATGTTATGATAAGGGGAAAAGAGAGCATACTTGACAGGACGGTTGTAATGTCAGAGACAAGGATGCGTTAAAGTGGTCAAGCTGGAGACGGAAGATTCGCTATGGCAACCTCAAACATGCAAGCTAGAAGAAGAAGAAGAAGAAGAAGAAG
>JAOWAZ010063321.1:0-13615 GCA_028565935.1 Goniobranchus fidelis
AGAGGGAAGAGTTATTGAAGTTATATATGTAAAAACTGTCAACGTGACTAACATTGAGGTGTATGTTAAAAGTGCCTGCCAATCGCAACTTCAGATAAATGCAACAATTTTGCCACTCCCACTGTGTTGCGATTAAGCAGCATCAACTTTATATATTAAATGTTAGCTGTACTAACATATCCTCTCTCCAACTATCAACAACATTTTGGTGTTCACTCAAAGATCAATTTGATACATGATGATGTTCTGTTATGAGTTCTTGCACATGAAGGTGATCTAAACCCAATACCCAGATCCATGACACTAACTTATGTGACCTGTACATATTCATTTTTAAAAATAGCATATCATTCAAATGTCCATGGTATTATTATATAACTAGTAATAATGTGACAGTTTTTTTTGTTGGCATTGGGTTTATGTATAAAGTTTTATGATGGCCAAAACTATTGCAACTGCTGTTAAGAAAATGAGATTAAAAGAAGCACTTTTTTCTTGCCTAACTCGAAAACTCAAAACATGTAAAAATGAGTCAAGCATTTATCGAAAGAGCAGGACATTGTGTAGTTTGTGTAATGTATATTAAATCAAATGAAAGGCTTGCAAACAAGAATACAATTTTAGTCAATGCAGACTAGAATATCTCTTAAACAAAAGTGCTGATTATCTCTGAAAAGCAAGCTTTGTCAGATTGATAGAAATGATTTGAATTGTGAAACTCATTATAAAAGTTTGTACATGCAACGTCTCTAGACAAGAAATACTGATCCTGCCAAGAAAACAGTAATTTGAAAGAACAATTTTTAAACCCCAGAGACAAATGAGTAGATAAATAAAAACATTGAGTCAAAAAGTGTTAGAAAAAAACCAAATAAATCAACAAAAGCACAACCTACAATTATGACTATGACAAAGAGATAACTGACCAATGTTATTTCTACTTCACAGAAATACCACAATATTAGCTGTACTATGTACACAAGTTTCATAAAAGTAACAATTTCTTCCATATTGTCTTAATGGTATGTTTACATAATGCAGTCACGTGATTTGAGGGCTTTTAAATCCCTTTTGTCTTTTTAGATTTAAACAATTCCCTATGAGACCTTAGATTTGAAAAGGTTAGTTTTCTTTTGCAATATTACCACCTAAAAATATGAATAATTTTCATTTGTAAAAATTTATCACTGAAAAATTAAATTTCGAGACTTAGTGAATTACTTTTCATTTGTAGTTTTCACTTTAAAAAATAAACAACAAAGACCTAATTGCTGGATTCCTTTTCACTTTGAATGATCTCAATTAAATATAAACTGATGAGACTTATTGATTGGATTTCTTTTCATGTTAAAGGTGTTGCTGTTTCATATATCATTTCCAATGATCCATAACTTTCTCATTGTAGAAAACTTATAATTCACGATATTTGGAAAAGTGAAATTCGAAAATACTGGAAATTGAAGTAAACCTGAGAAAATTACTGACAACGATGAAAGCCTGGGCAACATTAACTAACACAATTTCATGCTAAATGCAGATTTATCAGCTACAGTCTAAATGTTCAGGTATGAATACTTTCGTACCCTAACCAAAGCGTACAGCACACTGTATTCTGTAAAATTCTTTAAAGAAATGATGTGATGTTAGTTTACACAATTTTAAAAAAAATCAACATAACGTCAGTGTCATCCTCTAAATGAATAACTCCAAAATTTCTTAATGCCAAATTTTGCACAACATAATTCATATTGGATGCTTTTAACCTATTTTAGATGAGAAAATTTAGACCAACAGTAATGCATCATTATGTTATGTGACCTAAACGTGTGAGATGAATGTGTAGGTTTTACTTTCTTTTAATTTTACACTCTAAAAGTACAATTCCAAAGAATCCAACCATTATGGACTTGAGTGCTTAGCGAACAACACTGACGATATGCCATGGACTAGTAGCCAATATGAGGCCTTCACTTGGTTCAAGAGAACATAAAATCACAGGATTGCAAGAGAAAACAAAGAAAAAAAAAACACAAAACAACAACAGATAAATGTAATTTAACCACCACCTGTTCATACAAATAAAAACAAAACACACAAAGATTAAGAAAAGAAAAAAAAAGGGTGGATGTGGGGGTGGGGGCAAAGGCTTCTGTGAAAATAAAAGGATTTAATATCCAATGTGATGGGAATAAGGCACTAGAACTTTTGAATCAAGGCAAGCTGGAATAAACATTGCAATTAATGATCATATGCCAGGATCAGGGGGTGAGTAATATAAATATTGCAATAAATTAGCCCATACATGCGCAAAGTTTTTGTCAAACTTTTTAATGTTTAAAAAAATTGACAGTTTGACGCTTGCCCAACTTGCTCAATATATGCTGTGTAATAATCAGTTTGAGCCTGGTTTGCGCCTAGACCTCACAATGGACTGACCAACGCTTTGCTTTGACTGTTTATGCAGAAATAAGTTTTTTTTAATATAAATTCATACAGGATCAAAAAAAGTTTCAAATATTTTGACGTCATGAGGTTTGACAAAAAGTTTATGCGTGCATGGGCCGCTTAAAGTAGGCATCCTGAAGTTCTACTGCAACATAGTTATGAAGATGGTGGCCTTGGTGTCTTCACTTTAAGACTGTGGTAAATGTAAGTGTGTATGCTAAAGGATTTGGAATGATGAACTGTTCATAATAATAAGAATAAAAGTCAATATATTTTATAGCAAACATAAACAGGATGCAGAATATTTTTGCATCAAATAAGACTGACATAAGATTTTTGAAAAAAATGTGAATTTAGATCAAATTAATCTTTTAAGGAACCAGCCTTTAGCTTTCGCACATGCTCAATGTCAATAAATTTAAGTTTTGTCAATGTCAACTGTATGGCTGTTACTATGTTTATACCTCATGTGTTAACATGTAAGGAAAAAGTCAAATCAGTGACTGAATATTGTCCTGATGTAGAACTCCAAATTAAATCTTTTTGCCCACCGCTTAGGCTTATTGTAAAGCCTTCGAAAATAAGAAGTGAACAACATGGGGTATATATTTCTTCAAAAGAAATTTGAGCCAAAAACTGGAACAGATCTGAGCTGCTACAATTTATGTACCATTAATATTATACTCAGTGGATTTCGAGCGGCTGTAAATACCAGTACTAAAACTGAATGCTGCTGTGAAATTGTTTATAAACACAGAATTTCTTCAAAGGAATAACTGAAGAATCATTGCATAAACAACATCCAGATGATGTACTAAAAAGATTTTTTTTTTAAATTGTGAAGAGCATGCAGATGTGTGACATGTAGACCAAAAGTTAATTTAAAACAAAAAGACAAAAGGGAAAAAAATTAAACAAAGAGAGAAAGAAGTGTTTAAAAAGAAAAATTGTGAATAAAAGAAATGCAAATTTTTGTTTTCTTATTTCCCATTGAATCTGTGATACTTTGAGGCACATCTAATTTAATGCCTGTCTGTTAATTCATGCAGCTCATTCAAAAAATTATCTCTTTTAAAATGTTACTACTATCACTTCAATAAGGAGAACTTCATTATGAATAATGAATAGTATTTCATAACCATAGCATTTATCCAAGTTAGTTTTAGGCCTATCTAATTTTCGTTGTTGCCTTTCTTCTCATCCTTAAACTTTTCTTTAGCTTTGCGAATGGCTGTGTAAAGCTTATATTCATAGTAAGTAATATAGCCATCTTTATCAGAATCAACAGGCTCCATGGTTTGATCAATGGCCTTTGCAATGATACTATCTGCCATTACAGGCATTGTGGCAGCAGTCTCTTCTGAAACTGAAAAGGTAATGGGAAGAAACCAAAGGGCTGATTATTGAATAGTTCAAGCAAACATTGCTAACGTTCATGCAAACATTGCTCATGTTCATGCAACAAACAAACACAAGAAAAGACAAGCCAAAAACTTCATGTACATGAGTTCAAGGCATGGATCAGACATTGGCTTCAAGAACGGTTTGGAAAGAACTCAGGATATGAATATGATTTCTGGCCACTTGATAATGTCCTGTAACTTTTTTTTTTTTTTTTAAAGGGTTATTTGATATATGAGAGCAAATTTTATAAGTCAGCATCCTAAAAATTATAAGAATATTAATTTCTCAAGATGGGAAAAATTGGAAAAGAATATTCACCCTCATCCCAAAAGTATAAAAAAAAAAAACAACAAACCAAACAACAAAAAATAACCAAAATGAAAAATCCTACACAAAAAGGTTTAAATCTTTCATGCTGAACTCATATTAGCAGCAAGCACTCAAGAGAGGTTAAATATGTTGACCTGACTGTAAAAGTCATAAAAATTGTCTTATAATAATTTTAAATGTACAGTAATAACTGGCAACCATTTATTACTGCCTGCTGATGAATCCTGTCAATAACTTCACATAGACAGCGAGGCAAAGGAATGGGTGGGAATGAAACAAAAATGATAAAAGCAGATAAGACCTGTTGGATTGGGAAAAATAGAAATTACACATGCCAGCAACCAAGGAATATACATTTGAGTTGATACTGCAAATTAAAGATTTTCATTATAAAGACAGTATTTTCTTCTTTGGTCTATATCAATATGCAGCCTTTCTGATAAAAATGACGGGAATATGCACCTTTGAGAGATGCCGGTAAAATTTAAAAGATTAGCAATTACCAATAAGTAGTTCGTCCAAGTGGGGCCAACAGATGTGCCACGGGCAGTTACAGTCGAATCTGTCCCTATTAGTCACTCCAAATCCCAGAGAAAAATTGACCATTTTAGATAGATGGCTACAATTATGGAGAGAAACTGAGGTCTGGTCACCATCATTGTTTGTTTGTTTGTTTGTTTATTAGGGCTCTTTTGACACTATAAGGGCATCTCAGCACAATGGTCACCATGTCAATGAAATACAAGGTGGCCCAAAAGTAGGTTTATAATATTGTTAATAATAATTTATATGCTTGAAATTACTTGTTAAACAGACTGAAAAGTACTACTTAAAATTGCTTGCTACGTACAACTAGTATAAAACATTCATGCTTTAAACAGATAGCACCTCCAATGTTTTTTCTCAGCTGTCTTGTAGAGACCTTGCTGCACTTGCATGCACAGGAGGCATTTTTGGTGTCAAAGAGCAGGCTGCACCATTTTCCTGAAGCCTGGCTCTTTCGTCCATTAGTCACTGACTACGCAGCTTCTCGGCTCAAACGACTGAGAGACCAATTACAACTTTGCAAATATGTCTTTTCGAGTTTCTAACTTCGGTTCTAGGAGAGGTCATGTATTTTGAGCTGATTTATTGAATGTTTTTGTACAATTACATCTATTGGTTTGGGCTACACAAAGTCACAAAATATAAAAACTTTTGCTGTAACCCATTCTACACTAACTGTACCATAACACAGTTGATCAAGTCCTGTCCAAAGAATGTTAACTCCCACTCCCCCTTCCACTACCCTCTCCAGTTCTTTTTCTTTTCATATACAGGTCAGTCAGTCCTTCTATAACTTGATCTCTTCTGCACATAGATTATATCTCATACATGGGGCACAAATATATTGATTTGTGTTATTACAAATAATGAGGTAAGTAGGTCTGAACGTATTTGTAATAATCTCAACAAATCTGGCAGTTAAGAGCAGGAGAAATGGCACGGCTTTCCAAGACAGGAATCTTTGCAAGGAGGATAAAAATATAAGCCAAGAACAAGGGTGCTACTGAACATCATCACCATGATACAAGGGGATGGTTGTGATAAGGTGGCTGCCAGGGCAGATTCGACTGTACTAAACAAGGGTATTCAGAGCTCCATGGGGCCCCGCCTTACAAATATCAGTAACAAAACAGTTGATAAAAATTCCAAAGGTACAGGAATCATTTGCTATTACAAAAATTATTCCCTGATGACGGCTTACTTTATCTTCAAATTATTAATTACACGGAAAAGGTGCAGTATAACTCAAAACATTGCGGAAATATCTGAGTAGAAGGTTAGAAAACACGCTGCGTATCCCCACTAGAATCTGCTAGATTGAAGTGGGTATTTTTACGCCTAAATTCCATATAATCAAGGTAACCATCTCCATTTAGGTCATGTGGAAGCAAAACAGAGTCAACAGTTTGCGTTAAACTTTCATCTGAGAATCCAGGTTTAACTTCTGATGATTCCTCATGGTCTGAAAAATGTGGAATGATGAAATAAGATATATAACTTTGTCTGCTTCAAATTTCAACTGTTATGGCATCAAACATGTTGCTGGACAATAACTAAATGCAAGGCCCTTGTTGACTCCCTTAACAAAAATAGCCCTTGAATACAAGTTTGTAAAACAGGAATAATCCATGAACTTAAAACTGTATTAATCTGTAAAAGATGGAAACTTTTTACTCAAATCTTTGGAACGGCGTGATGGTGGTGGTGGTGATGGTGGGAGGCGGGGGGCGCGGGGGGAAAGGAGGGGAAGGGAAGAAATGGTAAGGGGAGGGGGACATAGAAGGACTGTACCTGTAAAAAGATTAGTAAATGAGAAACATTAATTCATTACATACAACAATGACATGTACTCTTGTATAGGATGCACTTGATCACACCAATGGGTGTTTATTATTCTTGGATTATTAAAAAAAAGAGAAAGAAAATCATCCGTCAGACAATCAATGTGGACACATATTTGTTGTTGTTTTATCAACAGTATGAACTGCACAGCTAATTTGGAAAAACTCCATGACCCAAAACGATAGAAATGATATTATTTGGCTAAGTCTCCAAATTTTTATGATCTTCAGAGTTGGGACAACAAATTACAGGAGATTCTCATGGCACCTGCCCTGTAGCATAGATGTATTTAAGATAAGGAATGAATATCAAATCTTGAGCTAAGAGTCAAACAATAACCATTAAGTTAAATGAATAGAGCAAATTTGAAACATAGAAAAAACAACAAAACAAAACAAAAAAAACCAAACAAAAACAAACAAACAAAAACAAAAAACCCTGCAAAGAAATGAACACATCACGACAGAACAAAGAGATAAATATCAGAAAACAAACTATGGAGCCATAATTTATCAATAAATAATATGACTCGTAGTTTCTTTCCACAACATTCCATAATTAACTTCACAAACTTTCAAAAAGGTGAAATAGGCTTGAAATGTTTCTTTTGTTTTTTTTTAATAATTGCTTTTATATTCAAATCCTCTTACGTAATTTTTTTTTTCTCATACGGGTGAGTATAATTTGTAATAGCCATCCCTTTTTCCTCTTACTACACCTCTAAAGGGAAAAAAATTAAATCCAAAAACAATTTTAAACAAATACAATGTCTTAATTTACTGGACCTGTTTGTGTCACATCTTTTTTGGCCACTTAACAGTAGAAATGCCGAATTCATGAAGAATGGAAGTAATCCTCCAAAGAACACAAAACGTAAAATCAATGCTGTGTGGTATTCAACTTTAATGTACTATTTATATCAACAAGGCCTTGACAATGGAATCCAGGTCTACTTTTGGTTGCTGTCTGGTTTATTAGTCTTAAATTCTACATAATCCAAATAGCCATCTCCATTTTTGTCATAGCTCTTAAGAATTTCATCGACAAATTGTTCATAGCGAGCATCATCAACAGCTGGGCTAGTCGCTTTTTGGTCTGTGCCTTTACTCTCTCCATGACCTTCGTCTGCAACAAGTCACCAATAAGCAAATAACATTATCATATATATTATCATTAGTAAGAGGTCAGATAAAATTGCAAGCGTTATAAGCATTCTTGGTGAGCAATCTACTTTCATTTCTTTGAACATTTTTCAAACTTTCTCACTTGGTTATGTCATATATGAAAAAATATTGTCCCAGTTATATGTCATCAATGCTCTCTGTGGGTAAAGCTATTGTCTCCAGATGTTTTATGTTCCCATCATGCATGATATTAACAGGTCAAAGGTAGAGAGTCCTTGAAAACAACCCAGACACTCTTCACAATTTTCCCCTAAAAGACACATGTGTACACTGGGTGCATGATTGATCTTTACATGTAAGTATAAAAAAGTAATGTAAATTTGATGCTGTTACCATAATATGAATGATAATTAATCTGTCTACCAAACCAATTTTAGAAACCAAATACTGTCTTACCATTTCTTCAATTCCCTTCAATTTTGAACATTCAAATATAAGAATATGTGATCTAAAATCTGTTTCTAATGTTTATGTCAACTTCTAAACTTCACAAAACTTTTGGCAGTGAAATACTAACATATATATATATATATGCAATGTAGTGTATACTTCCACTTACACAGTAACTCACTGTTTTTTTCTATGAGAAATTCAATCCAATTTCATTCCATGAGCTCAGCTTATTAGCATGAATTATGAATTTTAATTATTTGCAAGTATTACGGAAAAATCATAACGGCTCACTTACATTATTTGAAAGTGACAAAATCTTTTAGAAAACACATAATTTCTCTGACATGTTGAGGAACTAGAAGTTTCTCTATCCCAATTAATATCCCTTACATAGTTTGTAACATTGTTTCTTTAAAATAAAACAGTGTAAAATTTGAAACGAGTTGTGTTTTTAAAAAGACTTTTTTGCAGTGAACTATCACTTAGTATTGAGCTATCACATAGTATCTTGCAACAATCTTGAAACACTATTCTTTTTTTTTTTTCAAATTACTTTCTAAAGAATTCGTGACGATACAAGAATTCCATGACTTCTCAAATGTCACCCTTTTCAAATCACATTACTAAATATGTAAACTATAAATATGGTTGGGTGTCCATTACAAGTTTTCACCAGTTGCAAAAAGAGTGGGTGCCAGGAGAGAGAAACAGAAAAGCCCACATGAAATAATTGAAGCCTCAAGATTGATTGAACCCAAGTCCAGAACCACTACTCTGCACTCTTTCAGACCTTCTATGTGAAGTGAAGGATACAGATAATTATGGGATGCTGGATGGATATTAAAATGTAGGCCTAGTTCTTGAGATTTTTGCATGACCTTGACATTCTTCATAAGTTCTAATCAAAATAGTGTGCTATCTATATATGTTTGGAGATGTTGTATCGCTTATTCTGACTCGGGTGAATTTGTGGTAAGGATGTAAAAATAAGCACATAGATCTAGATCTGGCACCTAAAGAGATTTAGATATTTAGTTAGACATCTAGAATCTAAAAAAAAACACCAAAACAAACAAACAAATACACAACAGACTATATTGATAATCACAAAACAGAAAAATACATATGGCTTGAAATGGTCAAAAAGTAAAAGAAAAAATGGAAATGCCTTTAAAATGGTCATCATAACTGTGCTGGCTAGGGGTGGGAAGAGGACCAGCTAAATTTGACATCTTTTACCATGACATGACATTTTTTTTTCTTTTTATTTCATTCCAGTTTACAACTGACAAAATTTGCAGTGGACACCCTGATAAGCCACCACCTGACTCACTCAAAAATGGAAACACAAGCCTTGCATTGGCCAAAGCCCATAGATGCAGTGAAACCTCTGTTATTGGGACCATGAGGAATGGGAAACACAGGACATTCGAAGGAGCAGAATTTTTTAAAATATAATTCATATCCTAATCGGCACAATGTGGGACAATTTTGTCAAGTGTTTTCTTCACTTCAAAGAAATTTCAAGTACAATTTTTCACATTTGTCTTGACACAGGCAAATCAATAAGAAGCTATGCTTTCACCTAGGCTAAGCTAAGACTTTCATAACTTTGCAATGAATAATGGTCGGCTTGTTTCATGAAGCAATGGGACGATGTCATCGAGTGATCAATGGAGCTGCATTACAAAGGCTATCCTTTGCCTATCTGCAATCATTGGCAACATCTGCAATTGAAAGGCTGGTTTCAACCAGTTCATGATCAGCATTTTTGTATGTGTAATCAACCCTTGCAAGGTTATAAAGCCGGCCAGGTGTTCCTACTCAGTGGTCAAAATCACTGTTAGGGGCAGAGCTACACAGATGAGATTGTCAAACTCACTGTATCAATTAAGACGTGTATTCATTGACTCGCATACAGTGATGGCACTACCCATCATTCTGAGCTTCTCCCTAGGAGAAATCAGGATGGTTTTTTAATCCCCCAGGAGTGTCCGATTAACAGAGGTCCCACTGTACTCAGAAAATGTAAAAAAAAAAAAATATATCACATTCAAACCAAATTACTAAGCCTCACAAGGAGCCTTAAAAATCTCTTTAATTTTACCGATACATACATGACATGTAACATAACTGACTGCTTGTTTCATTATAGTGATTGAAAAACAAACATTAGACAGGACTGGACATAAATGATGAAAAGTCGAATTCAAGGAACACTAAGCTATTTGAGTCACATCTACTTGACCATGTAAAACAAATATATCCCTGTGTGTCTCTGATTCTCACAATTTGCAAGTAATGTTTTAAAAAAAAAAAAATACAAAAAAAGTTATTAGTACTGCTCTAGAAGGTCTTAAAGTATATCATTACCTTTAATACTGAAGGAAATGCTCCCTGGGATTGGCAGTAATTTGCTTTTTAACTCTGAAACATAGCAACCATTAGGAACAGAAAAAAGTCCAACAATCTTAACATGAAAGCACCATGAGAAACCCTGAAACTGTATGAAGGAAAAAAAAGTTCTTTTCTTTTCTTTTTTTTAGAGGAAAGGCCTTTCATGTCCCAAAGCTGTGAATAAAATGGAAAGCGTGAATAAACCCTCCATCCATTCCATATAGTTGTAGTATTCAAAGAAACCCAGAATAGAAACCTAGACACAGAGGGAGTAAAAGTGTGGGAATAAAAAGCATTCTGATGAAAAGCTGTATCGCATTTCCTTGGGGTTGGACAATATAACTTCAAAACAACATTTGCATAAAGTAAGTAAAACTTTTAAAGAAAAAGAATCTCTAAATATTAAAAGCTCAACATATAATGTTTTAAGTCTGTTAAAAGATCTTCATGAATCTCAATAAGCAAAGGCTCCAGTAGGTATACAGCACCTGCAACACCATTATCAATTTAACCGAATCATGCAACCAAATCATATCGTTAGTCAATCATAATAAGTGATTAGAGTTTAAATGAACCAGAAAGCAAGCAAAGGAATAAATTCGAAATTGCTGAAAGTTTGTACATAATTATATGTACTGATTTCAGCAATGTAATAATTGCAATATACAAACTCGACGTAATATGTTGATATGCTTAAAATATAAAAATGAAAACAGAAACAAAAGCAGCTCCTATAACAAAAAGAAACAATACAACTATGGCATAAATATATATATATATTTATAGATATAAAACACACAATACAACAGGGTAGTAATATATAAATGTGTATCAGCAAATATACCCTTTTGATCAGAGCAATATGTTATGCATGTCAACCCAATTTGACTCCTAAGGTTTAAAGTGTATTGTTCCCTTTGAGTGGAAATTTACAAAATTTATTTCAAGTTTGTGAGCCAAACAAGGAAGTGTTCAGCATGACATAATATACATAATGTGAAATGAACTACATTTAGAGAAATTATAGTGAAGAATCATAGATTTTAGAATCATGACAAATTATGGTCCTAAAACCTAAATGGCACAACAAGTGTTAGTTCTCCATGCTACACCAAAATGCATCTTTTCAAAACAACACACCATGTAAAGCGAGTTACCAATCTATACAGGGTTTCATCAAACACACACACACACATAAACATCTATTTATAGAATTGGGATGGAAGAAAACTGAAACCACCGATAAACTTAGCCATGAGTCAGGGTATGAAGCTGAAAGACTAGGCACTGCGAAGCACTACACACAAAGTTGCCATGTAGGCTAGTTAAAAAAATGAGACAGACTTACCGTCGTGGAAATGTGTCAAGGCCTTGCCAATTTCTACTCCATCAAGTTTATTGTTGTTGTCATAGTCATGGAGTTTAAAGTAATGAAATTCCAACTCCTCCTCAGTCATTTCATCTTTTGATTTGGTAGCTATAACGCGTTCCAAGTGCTCCAAAATATGACTGAAAGGTTGTTTTGAAGGAAAGAAATTAACAAACTATTCCGGAAGGATTTAAACACATTTTTGAATGACAAACTTGTAAAAACAACTCTGAGGTAGCTACAAGATACACGCATATGTGATCATTAAGATTCTGCAACTGTTTAACCTGAAAAATATGAAGGCTATCTGATATGTAGGTTCCATTTGCCCATAAACTCAAAACAATTACCTTGCATAAATTTGAGACTCCACAGAGACACCTTTCCACCAATTCTCTTTACTCAATTTCTCAGATACAGAAACAGTTTTGTGTAATTTCATTTACACTCACAATTTAGTGACAGTACACCACTAGGAAGCCAAGCGACCTTGGTAGATGAGAAGACTACAATTTCCAAAGAGCGTCTCATTAAACAATATTCTGTTAATGAATATCTCAGAAATGAAGGATGCTCTGCTGCAACATTCATAAAAGAATTAAGTCTGTGGCAATGTGTATTTCTGATACACAGTTCGAAAATGGAGAGTGTATGGAAGGAAAGAGCCCACAGAATCAAATGTGCATGATCGCAAGTATCCAGATGAGAACAACACTTGTATGTTTCAACTGTCTTAGCTCAAGGTGAGATTGGGACGGATTCAGCATTGTAGCAAGGAAATGCACACCTGCACAACTGTCATGTGAATTTTCTTTTCCATTTTCTAATGCCTCAATGCATTTAAAAGCATCCTAAATGTACAGCCTGGATCTTGCCACATCTATTTCTTGTGCCCAAGCTCAAGTATATTTGAAAGAAAACCATTAAGGTACTGACACAGAGTAGCAGTTATGGTTTACCAATAGTGCCAAGAAAAGTCATCACAATACTTCAATGATGGTGAGCACCAACTAGCCCGAAATTAGGGGCTCTGCGTAGATTATGAGCTGACTACTTTGAAAAAAAAATGCAATTTAAAACATTTTTATGTACGGTATAACTTATTCGTGCGTCTGCTGCTGAAAACATAAAGGATATGATCAAATAGAACTACAATTTTATCAGCCCGCTCTCATATTATGGATGCCAGTATGTACAAACTTATTGAGATGTTTTTTTAATCTTCATTGCAACGCAACATTTCTCTAACTGCTCACTCTCCAATAAAAAAAATTATTGACCACAGATTTCTTTACCATAGAGCTCAATAATAGAAAAATCTTTAGCTGTATACAGGATTTTGGAGTTCATTTTAATGAACAAAAAATTGATTTACTCAATTAAAGTTTTGACTTATCATGTGGATAAGTTTTCTGCATCATCTAACTACACAATACAATGTAACATAACAATCTACAGTCTGGCTATGCTTCTTTACAAAAATTTTCTACCATATCTAAAACAGGTTTAGAAACACCAAATTCAAGAGGATGTAAAGGAAATTGAGCCAACCAAAACACTGTACATGTATGTTGTATCATAAACTTGAGACCTTGTTTAATTAAAATTTCCTTCCATCAAAACAGACTTTTGATAAAGAATTATTAATATAATGGATATTAGTTGACAATAAAAACACAAAGATTTTTAAAAACTTCTTGTCCTC
>JAOWAZ010064430.1:0-13601 GCA_028565935.1 Goniobranchus fidelis
GGAGAAACCTCACAGCAGCGATATACAGAGCAGCCCAAGCGGAGAGGTCGGATGACTCCTCAGCGAAAGGGCCCTAAAGAAAGAAAAAGAAGATTTCAACCAAACATGGGCACTGACAGTAATACTCAGGCAAACTGATGTAATTAGTAAACATGAAGAAGAAGAAATAACTGAAAAGCACCTTGCTTTGTAAGAACCATGGGCTGTGAATCTACAACTGACAGTTTCACTAAAATCTAGTCAGAATCTTTAAGCTTGTCATCAACAAGGTTTGGCCATTGGAAGTTTTAATAATGAAGAAAAGGGGAATAGATTGTTTAGTATTGAAGGTTAAAGGGTTTGGCGGGACCTGGAAAGGCAATTTTTGAACAATAACAAAAGGGAAAAATATTGGGAAAAAAAATTCGTCGAGTACTTTCATTTCTTTTATCTAGATAGGATTTTGGATCATGTGCCTAATGAGGGGAAAAACATTGGGTGTATTGGGATCACTTATAGTCACTGCAAGTGAATTTGTTTTACAAAGTCAAAGAAAAAAAAAAAAAAAACTTATTAAACAATCCAATTATTTGATTGAGCACTATCTTGACCCACTTATCATCATCCTGCTTGCAAGAGAAAACAGTTTGTCAGTCAGGACAAGCTTTCCATAGTTAAAATAATTATACAACGACACACAAAAAATCTTTAATGCTCTCTACGATAGTATACCCATCTGAATTGGGCTCAACTTCTTCTAGGTCAGAATCAGAGAGTTGTGTTTTGATCACTAACATTTTGAAATGAAACAAAAGTACAAACTCATCTGCTTAAGGAGAAACGAAAACTACCTGAGGTAGTAAAACAAAAAGTGGGACAATTAGTTTTTTCGAAACACCACTCATTCAAGCCACTAGAGTGGCTCATTGCTTTAAAAGGGTTAATAAAAATAAAGAGGCAAGAACAGAAAAGAAGTGACATAAAATGCTAACAAAACAAAATTCTCACCTTGAAGGTTTTCTCGGCTGCAATGAGACCCATTTGCTTTAATCTAAACCAACTTCTTTGCAGCAAAAGCTCTCCTAGATTTGCCTTACTCCTCATTTTAGGGTCAACACCACTCTCTCTCAGGCCTTTGTGTTCCTTTTCTAGCTCTCCTAGAAGGGCCATTTCATTCTTTGCCCGATATTTTGGTGTCAAAAAAGATGCAAGGGCGCACACTGAAGAAAACACTGCATGCCCATCCAAGGCTGCTGATCAGCACAGACGAACAAAAGTGGTAGATCTTCAAGGCCTTTTGCTTCACTGCCTCAGGCCGTTGAAACCACAGACCTATATTTGTACCCTAAATGTTAGACCCATGGAATTGACAGGCCAATGATGCAAGGCTTATTCTTCAATGTATGAAGCAAGTCAAGGCACATTACTCATTACATTAGTGAAGGATTTTTCAAGTTGATTTACTCGGTAATTATTTCGGCGCAATATTAGTAAATTTGTTTTTCTTGTTCAATCTACTAACGCGTTGTCTCAATCTTTCCTTACAATGGCGGAGAGTCAAAGAAGCTAATCTCCCAATGCTTTCAACTGTCGAAGCTTTAGAAGAGATGTTGAATGACTAACAATGATGATGCTAATTTGTATGATGATGTTAGTAGTGTGTAAAGTGGCAAAGAGGATGATTTCTTGCTCGATGCATGGTTGAAGCTCTAGATCTAGATACCATCAGCAACACCTCTAGGTCTAGATCTAGCCCTAACAAAGACATCTTGGCTAAGCATGTAGAATTGGATCTAGGTCAAAATGAGATGGCAGGAGCGAATCATAATTTTTTTTCCACTAGATCTAGATCTCCAAGTCAAAGCTTAGATTCAACAGCTTCAACAATATTAATACCTAGATCTATGTATCTAGTCTAGACTTACTTCTAGAAAAAAAGATGCAAGGCTCAATGAATCCCCTGGCACAGAAATGTTACCACAGTAATATACCCCTCGGGGTTAGGGGGTTAAATAGCCATCAAATGTCTTCCATTTACTCATACTAATTTTGCTTTGTTGAAAATACAAGGCTCTTGTTATTTTTTCTGAACATTAGTCCCATAACTTACTGGAGGTACAAGAAATTGTATGGTTCTAGACTCCTGACTGCTATATGTTGCCATCTCTATCATGAACCCCTTGACACATTTAAACATCAGCTCTGCTCTTTTCATGCACCATGGAATTGTCATTTCCTGCAAAAGAGTTACAGTAAATATCTCTGAAATGTTTATTTATGAGAAAGATGTACTTTTGAATTTGACATGAATGCCATTATATGAGTGTTTGAGATAGGAGATAGATGACAAGAGCAGGATAAGGCAATGCTAAGGGAGAGACAATGATGTCTTCCTTCAATATTAAAATTAGATTAGGAATAAAAGCAATAAAAGTAAGCTGTTGCTGTGGTCATGAGCTATGTAGCAATAGATTCTTGTTCAACACAATTTACTGTCTACAACCGATGATTGTTTGAAGAGTGGGAAAAACATGGTATTTTAAATTTTGTTAAATAAGATAAAATAGAGAACAAGAAATAAAAAACGAAATATTTAATCTTTCAAATCACTCGACATCCAAAGATATAAGCCTGATAGTCTTAAATAGGCAAATTCACCATTTGGATTTATTCTTCAGTTCAAAATTTATCTCAAAAGCATTAACCTTTGCCTTTAGTAACGCTTGATAAATTTATTCCTTCCAGCTTAAGGCCTTTTTCATAACAATGGCTCCACAATATCATTTTTTATGAACATTTCTCATTAATTAAAGTTCTAAGCACTTTATTATGTTCAGCTTATCACTCCTTCTTTAAGATTCTAGTCTCAAAGACATTCCTTTGCATGTTTAGCAAAAAAAAATCTGATGCTGGTATAATCTTAATCCTGACAGCGCAGTCTATTTAGTATTTGGACCTCAAAGAATTGTAAAGTGATAAACTTATAAAGGTCATACCTCTGTCATTTCATGGGTGAGTAGTAAAGGAATGGTGAGTGTATGGATGTCATAACGGAAACACAGCTTGATTATGTTTCTTATGCTGAGTATGACAGGATGGCGAGATGTGACATCTGATGTTCGCAAATTGTCATCTGACACCAAATGAAAGACGATATGGATCTCAGATAGGTTGGAATGTTTGGTCAGGTAGAAATCTCCAGCATGAAGGCGACGATCACCTGTCTTATCCTTGAGAAAAAAGTGTCTTTTTCTTTAAAGATACATCAATACTTAGGTACAGCAATTGAAAATACAATAAAGAAAATGAAGAAGAAGAAAGAAAGAAGAGGAGTGAAAATTAAAAATATGATTTACCACAAAATGAATCAATGTCATACGTTAATCCATGGTGTAAAGTTAATAAAAATTATCCTAGAGCGATCATGGAGCCAGCTTTAATGATAAGTCCTTGGTAGAAACCCTTTACATTATTTTCCTCACTCTCACTCAAGAGTAAAAGTAGGTACCACAAACGCCCCGCTTGCGCCTGGCAGAGAGGCACGCGAGCACTGGAAAATTGAATAAAATGCGATTTTTCACTGTCGGTTTATCCTGTCATCGATTTTCTGTGCAATAAAAATTATATGTACTTGTGTATCATTCATTTGTGTTTATCCATGTTGTATTAGTTTTAATTATAAATGAAGGAAAGAGTGTGTAAAATAATATTTTAAAAAACCGTCATTCACGATGGCCGCGGCCTGAGCACGGTGAAAAATTTCGTAGTGGTTTCCTAAATTGACAATACCTCGGCCGAGAATTGACCTTTTGACCTACTTTATAAAGCATCTTGTTGCCAAGGAATGACGCTATCTAACGATACTACACGAAGTTATAAAACCGAGGTGGAAAGATGAGAAATTTCAAGTTGAAAACTTTGATTGACGAGAATCGGCCCCGATTTCATTCCGATCCAAGGTTGTGTGACATCGTTGGAAAGGCCAATCATTCTCCTTTTTGCTTGTAAAATATGGTAACCCTACTAGTTTTCTCGACCGAGGTATTTAAAGTTAAAAAGTCCATATCAACGCGTATTTGAACCAGCCCTGAGCCGGGAGGCCATGACCTTGCCATTATGGCCTTTCAGGTTGATCAGGCGCAGAGTCTTGATGCGTCGGGCAAGCAGCATTCCCATCATCATCAAACAGTTTCTCGATAGGGCTTACACGTAGGTATTATTTTTAAAACATTTATAATACTTCTTTTATATTTGAAAGTTATCTTTATCTTTGCAACTTATCTGCTTTTAGTTGTAATAATTAAAATTATCATCATATTGGGGGGCGGAAGATCTTATTTTGGAACAGCGCAAGGTCAATCTAGGCCGTGGTCTATAAATAGCACATCACTATCACGGTTGGTCCCCCCTTTCGAAGTCACTGTGTTTATTCAGTTTCTTGTTTCAAAGACTTTTGATTCTTAAGCGTAAAAGAGCCTATTAATATTTCCAAATTGTTCTTTTAGTTTGTTTATGGCCTAGATCCAGGGAATACAAGGTAGGCTTTAAAAGTGATTTCGTCAATCGACAAATCGAAAGTCCAGAATAGGCTAATACAATGGAAATTTGACCTAGGCCTAGCGGCACCCGCAAAATTTCGTTCATCATTTTTCATATCACTGTAGCGGGGAAGTACAGGACATTAAAGAGAACCAGACAATAATAATGTAAATAATAGTATGGATAGATCTGCTTGCAATTAGTATTATAATTATAATTTTGCATGCCTCATTCTTTTATACTGACTGACGAAGTATCGTGACGGATCTGCAGATCTAATCTTTAGGTTAACTCCCTGACCCCGGGCCACGGATCCGCCTGGCAGCCCCCTGGCCCTGGCCTTTTGGGGTAATTTTCAAAAAAGTATAATTTGTGAAACCCCTCTGCTGCAAAAATGAAATTTTGCATGCAAAAAGAATGGAGAAAGCTGTTCACAGATATGTAATTTCTGTCCCATATATAATATTCTTGTATTTGAACAGACAAAGTTACCATAAAATCAAGAAATTAAAAAAAAATTAACCAGAGGACTGAAAAATGATCCAAAGAAAGGTTACCAAGGCTACAGACTAATTTTGAAGCAGCTAAGAAATATGACAAAAGGAAAAGAAATAATTCACTAATGTGTATCAACCCTTTGTAGTTGTTCAATAACTTTGATCTACATCTCTCAGCGATATAATATAGACTTGCCATGGTGACAACAGCACTGTTGTCAAGCTGAAAAAGCTACTTTAGATATCTAGAGAATCATTATTATTTCCTCTAATTTCCACTCTTCTTCATGTATGGTAAAATAAATCACCATCCCCAGATGTAGAAAGGAACTCTCCACAATGATGACATCAAAAAATGTGCTTTACACTGACAACAGAAGTACTATTAAATAAGAAAGAGCAGGACGAACATAGATGTCCTCAGGGTGCTACAGGAATTTTGCCCAGGACGAACATAGACGTTCTCAGGGTTCAGTGAGTTAAGAGTTTTACGTAGAAATCCAGATATCTGCACAGTTATGCTATCTGTACCTTTCTTTCCCTTCTTGATTAAATGATACTTTTCAGCAAACTGGCAAATGTTAGCTTATCAGTCACATGACAAAATGCTTGGAAAAAAAAAAAAAAAAAGAACAAAAAGAAATGTTTATCTCTATAGTGCTAAGAAATGAATAAAGGCTTTTGACAGACTAGTCAAAGGCAGAGTAAGGAAAACAGTCAATTTCAAATACTGCCAAAAATCTCTTTGTTAAATGCACTTTTTAAATTTAAGAGGGATAGAATACAGATGACTATCTCTCCCCTCAATTACTTCCCATACTGGTACTTTAAACATGGAAAGGAGTATGTTAGCAGTTGTTGCTATCTTAAAAAACAAAATTCACTATTGCCTATAAAAGGCTAATTGATGTGAATTCTATAGGCCCAAAACAATCAACAACAAAGAAGGGTCCATATTTGATGGAGTTACAGGTAAGCTTTGCCTTCCCTCATTGACTAAGACCCTGTTAAAAATGACTGAGGGGTTCAACTCAAAATAGCGGATGTGAGTGATGAGCAGGGTGAATGCTTTCAATGTGACGTCAATGTCATGGAAGACCTATCAAAGTCATTGGGATGCTCATATGATAGCGGACTATTGCTGGAACATTCAACAATACTGTACTGGAACACCACATCTTAGAAAAAAACATTACTGATAAATTTAATTTATTCTTGCCAAGGTAAATAAATGTATACGTTAATAAAAAAATTAATAACACATGTTTGGTAATTGCCCTCATTATTCTCGTTTAAAATTATGGTAATTATATGTAGACAGTCCTCTAACAATAAAAAGGATTAAATGGGAGGTCACTCACTGCACCAAGACTACCTGATAGAGAAAAAAAATGATGCCATATTCAAAATCAATGACCCCAATCCACCCAGAAACAGGTCTCAAATTGTATGCAACTGACAAAAAGTGTAATAGAATTTTGTCCTCCAGTTTTACAGAAATAAACACACGTATACACATTTTGCATCCATAACAAGAAGAGACCAGGGTCATCTGTCAAATTTTTGGTTATTTGGAGGTCTTATTTACACAAAAAATATGATTCAATAATTATATTTGAGTTTGAGGAAAACAGTATATGACAAAAAGAGTTATTTTACTTGACCTTTCCCATTTGTACCATTAACCCTTCAAAAAAATGTGCGTATAAATAGGGAGTGAGGGAGAGAAAAAATAAATGTCATGCATTATAGTTATAAAATATGCTATAAGCAGACCTACATCCCAGCCCAATAGAATAAGTCTAAAAGTGGCAGCGCAATAAATTGTAATACCAGCCTTAAAACTAAAAAATAAATAAAGGTAAAATCACAAATGCCTAGTTTTTCACAGTTTTCTTGTTTGAATAAATATTAATAATTGCTTAATTCATTTTCATAAAATATAACATCCTCCCTTTGAGTTTATTTGCAGTTCTTTATGAAAGAATACAATTTTCCTTTCAGAACCTTTTGAAGATTGATATATTATGTTGTTATGTTAATGCTGTACAAAAAACAATTGAAGTAGTTTTCAAAATTGACAAATCTTTAGAAATGTACGTTTAGTGTGTCAAAAATAAAAAGTCAAATACACATAGATCATGCTACAAAACAATGCATAATCTATGGTCTGAAAATTTGCTACCTACAATTGGACTAATTACATCTGAAAAGGACGGTAATGGAACCATAAATTGAATCTTGGGAAAATGGAGCAATAGGTACAATTGATAGAATGATGTCACCCATATAATGTTTCACTAAACATTCCATACAGTCAACATTGCTGAAGAACTTTTAAAAGACACCACTTAGCCCATTTTAAGTTGCACTTTTTTTCTTTACCTCTCAATAAGTACAGGATGCCTCTGAACTATACAGCGGTAAATGTTTCCGTGTCAGAAATGTAAAGGTTAAAAGCCTAAAATAAAGTTGACACTGACATCTGGTGCTGGTACTGTAAAACTTATTCAAACTCATATTCTTGTGTAGCAAACCATAGCATGGGTCTGACTTTAGTCTGTTCACTCCCTCCTTCTGCTCACTCACATCAAGATGTGGCATGCTATAGTGTTAGGCTCCGATATATTTTTTATTGACTAGGATGACACCATCTTAATGTTTTAATTCATAAACATAAAACATCTGCTTCAGGTTAGGTAAGCAGGTAAAGTGCTTTTCCTGGGAAAACAGGCCATGGATCAGTGTTCATGCAGGGCCAGACCATACCAGTCAGACACAATTCTATTTGTCACCCCTCTAATTGCTGACCACAGATAATATTGCTTGATTCAACCTGAGCAAGTTTCTGGTACAAATTTTTTTTATTGAGACTTTATGATGAACACAACTAAATAAAATTACAAAATTATACAATAAAAGTCAAGACATTTGCAGCCTCCACTCACCGCAATCCATCACTGATTACTGACCCTCACACTTCCCCAGTCTATGCACAAAGGTAGATTTTTTTTTTTAAAGAACTAGTAAATTTTTCATATGAGTCCCTCCAACGTCAACTTAAGCAGTGTTGACTGATTAACTATTATGACTGAAAACATTCAACATATCCTACCTTTGATAATAACTTTTACATTTCACCTGAAAGAGTATGAGTCACAAACTTACAAGAAAATCTGATCACATTGATGAGACTCTAAATGCATAAATCAGTCCTTGAACAAAATACACCAATACGAACAAAATGAAGTAAACTTTCATTACGAAACATGTCTTAAAGCTTATTACTTTCGTAGTGATCTAATACATTGTACATCCATGAGAAAAAACATGGTATGAAAAGTCAATATGATGAAAATTTAAGAGGTTATGATGCAGCTGATACATTATATTATCAGACTCACTCATGAAGAAAAATATGATGACAAGTTGAATTAAAAAATAGAAATTATACTTCAACAAAAATATCTGAATTTTAATCCCAGCACAAAAAATGAATAAATGCATGGAACTCAAAGTAAATTGGCCTCATGAAATACAGTATATAAATTCATAAACAATATATAATGTGATAATGTCAATGATATGATAATTGAATCATTACTTGCATTGTTAAGTTGTAATTGAAAAATTAATAAAACAGTGATTTAATTGACATTGTTACTAGCATCTTAGTCATTCCGTGTCTTGTAATAGAAAAATTGACATATTTTCAATACAAAAGAATAAAACTTTCATTTCCCTTTCTATTTTGTTTTATTTTATGTTGTTTTTGTTTTATTTGTTTAGTTTTGTATAAGTTAAAGGTAAGATTATATCTTCAAGTACAACGTAATACTTGTCAAGTAGTCAATTAATCATATATACTGCAAAGAATGTGAATCATTACAGAATAATGGGTTCAGGTTTATTTTGTTATATCACTGCCTACTTTTAATTTTTTTTTTAAAAACCTCTTCCCTCAGTGAGAACAAGATGTTATACTGCAGTAGAATTTGTTTCTTTCTACAACAATCATTTTTCGTCTTCCTTCGACTTATCCCTCTAGGGATCACAACAGAGGATCTCTCCTCTCCAACTATTCCTGCTCGACCCACTCTTCATCAGTTCTAATTCTAGCCATTTTCTTATTTCCACTGACTTTAAGCCATACATCATTGCTGAGCAGACAAATGTCTTATGCACACTGTCATTTACAAGATGTAACATTTAAGGTTCAAGAATGTCAGTAGAAGTGAAAACTTCAAAGGCATCATATTCAAAATGTAGTGACCATTTGCCAATACACATCAAGGAGAGACCAATCATTTCCAGTTTCTTTTTCAATTTTGAAACTTCAGGTGAGAAATTTCCTTTTCACAATTGATTTTAATTTCCCTTTTCTAATGAACAAAACATGGTACTTGAAAGGTTTAAAACAAATTGACGTACTCTTAACTTAAAACATCAACACTTCTATCTCATTTTTGTGGAGAAGTTAATATATAGATGACTTTGTAAATAAAACTTACAAGCAATCATATCTACAGAAATTCTCATCCAACTTTTTGCCTTTAGAACTTATCCCTAGATTCTCATGAACAGTATTTTAAAAACATTCTCAATAAAAAATAAAAATCCAAAATTGATGAGTGGAATTTACATATACAATGGTTGAAATCTGGAGGCATTAAGGTTCAAATAAAACACAAAGTACATTATTTCAGGAACTTAATGTTACGTATTCAACATTACATATCAAGTGGGTAAAAAGAACCTCACTGTACTCTGGACCTCTATAAAGCTGTAACATGAATGGTTATCTTTGAAATTTTGCTGAAATTAAGATCAAGTAAAGCTTGATCAGATTTGAAAAGAACATGAAAATTACTGTCCAAACTAAAAAGTTATGAATTTTTGCACAAACCTCCTAGAATACACAATATCATTGAATGTAAAAGTTGCGTTAGATTCAAAACATTCATTAGGAATTGTTGTCTAAATGCTCTGTTGGATCATCATTTTAACCTTTAAGATCTTAACTTATTTTTTCTCTGTGTGCTCATCAATCCTGACTTTTTTAATGGAATACAATAAAATACATACCAATACTATTTTGAGTGTATTGTTTTTATTTCTTTACCTGTTGATTTGATATTTAGTATGATGAATAACAAATACATGATGAACAAAATGAGTTGACCAAGCACTAGCCAGTGGTCAATATTTATGTCAAAGTGACCTAGATATGATAAAATTGACCTAATTACGAAACAAAAATCATCAACAACACTACTAGAATGCTAAATGTTGTCATGCAAGGGCTCAAAACATGGCTTGCACGGACCTTTGTTGCAATTCAAGAACATGTACAGTGGAATGTCTGGATAACAACACCTTTAAATAACGACAACCCCCAGATAGCGACAATGATCTCTGGTCCCGATTTTCTTGCTACATATTACTAGTAATTAAAACCTCAAAATAGCAACATAAATGTCAGTGAAACCTCTTCTTAGCTACATCGATCTAGTGATGATCGGCAGTTGAAAGCAATGCTTGATACAAAATAATCTAGCCAAACAGGCAACCACGTTTCCAGCCAGCGGTATCTCAAACTCCTAAGCCAGACCTGCCAACCTGGCAAAACCAAAATTAGATCTAGTAGGCCTTTTTTTTTTATTTTTTTTTTTATTTTTAGTAGTTTTAGGTCAAAATTTGTAGTCAAGCGGTCTTACACACACTTTCACTGTTTTTCTTCT
The DNA here is from genome assembly GCA_028565935.1 of Goniobranchus fidelis. Lineage (NCBI taxonomy): Eukaryota > Metazoa > Mollusca > Gastropoda > Nudibranchia > Chromodorididae > Goniobranchus > Goniobranchus fidelis. Next base: position 10,757 of record JAOWAZ010064430.1, read on the forward strand.
TCACGCACGCATAAGACGAATAAGCGAATGGAAATCGCCTTGCAGAGTACTACTTAATTTTGTTTCCCTCTCTGTCCCACCTAACGACACTTTTATTTAAATCGTTCTATATCTACTCGCCATTAGGCCTGGTGCATCCCGTGAACACAACGAGATCACCTCAACCAGCCTAGCTATCAATCGATATTGTCTGTCAACTGTCCCAACATGGTTTCTCGGAGCGGTCATATTTTTTTTCTTTTCTTTTAAAAAATAAGGCCACTGACAGTGAAATGTTTGGTTTTCGGACGTCCATTTTTTTTTTATAAAGACCATATAATAGACTTGTTTCAAACTGCCGGCAAAAGCTAAGAAATAATTTAAGTGGCGTTAAAAATGAACCTGATTTAAGGCTGACGTGAGATAATGGTCAAAGGGTAGAAATCCGCGCAAGAAACGCTTGTATATTGGCCACCCAAGCAGTATTATTACTTTTATTAACTGTCGCTCTAACGCTTTCTCGCTTTCCCGCTTGCACACTGGCCGTACCCTTATCCATCTTTTCTATCTCCAGAAAAAAGAGCCAGCCGAAAGTAATCAATAAGCTCTATAAGCGCAGTCATGAGAGCAGCTAAAACCAGCGGATAACCAGCGGTATGGGATAATACGGCACCAGCGGTAACCAGCGGTATACAACGCTAAAGGTTAATGAAATACATTTTTAAGACTTCGTTTACATCTGAGAATTGATTTACAAATGTCCTCCTCACTAATCAAGTCCCAGCACTGCGTTATTTTCTGTTTCAGGGATGCCCCTGTGAACAATAATCTCTGATTGTACTCCACTGTTTCACAAACGAATCCTGTGCATAGTAAATCATCAGATTCAAATCTGGTGACTGAGGTGGTCATTCGTCTTTCTTGGTGGAGTTATCTTTTTTTTTTTGAGTCAATATAGGCTTTGCATTATTTTACCAGTGTGGGATGTTCCCCTTCTTTTTTGTAGAATAAAATCTTTAGATACAGAGCCAAACAGTCAGGTAGCTTTTTGCCTTCAATGATATTGTGTAGTTTTAGTAGTTTCGTGAAAAAGTTCATTAAATTTTAGTTTGTCAAGGAATTTTCTTGTCATTAAACTTTACATGATCTTAGTTTCAACAAAATTACAGAGAATTCCATTCCAATGTTCCTGATTTATAGAGGTCCAAAGAACAGTGAGTTTGTTTTTGTTTTATTTGCGCCACCTGATAGATGCATCTGATACAATTCATATGTTGAATAATTGCACCCGAGTTTTTCATAGTAAAGGGGAATAAACAAAAATAGACATTACAATTTCCATGAAATCAGAAGACAGATGAAAAGACAAAAAAGTTACTTGGCATGGATGAGATAGATAAAATTTTCAATATGAGATTTTGAGCAACAAGATCATGCATAAAATGCTGTTAAAAATAAAGATTTTTTTCTTCAAATTCTTTAATGCAGAATGGATTTCAAATTAATATGAGTATTTCAAGTGTAGTAAAATGTAGCAACAGCTGTTTATGCAGTACATGATATGAATCCCTGTGAAAACAAAACGGACAAAAATAATTGTGCGCCGTTTTTGACCAATACTGGATTATCAGACTGAGTAAATACAGGGTCTCTGGAGGATTATATCCACAATTTGTATTCTGACATCCTAATTATTATATCCTTTACGTACAGTAAAAATAAAGTAAAAAGCAAAACATAATAACTACTATAAAACGCAATGGTGTTTGCCTAATATCAAACAATTCTCTTCACTTGCTGAGGGAAAGAATATTCCAAGATCTAGCTGAGCTTACATTCTTTCAATTATGAAAATGGTTCAAACCATACCAAAAGCAGCCAATGAAATTAAGGATTTTCGAAGGATTTGTTCAAATCAGTGACCCTTCCAACTTTTTCAAAGTCTCTGTCTGTCTGTCTGTCTGTCTGTCTGTCTGTCTTTCTGTCTCTCTCTCTCTCTCTTACTCCACACGAATGGGGCCAAGTCTTTCTTTGATTTAAGGGGTGGGATCATGACATAATTGGTGGGACAGTAATCAAAATGGGACAGAGTTAAATGCTTTCATAAGGACTGTCTCCTAATCTTTAAATGATCTTCTATGAGATGGTATAAATCATGGAAATTGCATCTCACCATAGTCGACTGGTACGAATCTAGGCTAAACCTAAATTTCAATGAGCACTCCAGAATTAGGCCAGGATGAGACTAGAGATCCAATTCATTTTGTTTATTAGTATCAATATCAAAAGTTGAAAATAAATTAAACCTCAAAAGAAACAAACAAACAGAATAAATGCACTAAGGACAAATAAAGAGACTAGTTAACACTGGAAAAACTTTTGGTGAATACTGTATAAGATTTCAGTAAGAGAATTTTCCATATCCTCATAGAAACACAATAAATTCTAAGTCGTTCTCATCTGCAGGCAGATTCAGGGATCAACAGGAGAGCTAATACTGATGAGATTAGTTTCTGTAGATAAATTACTTTATAATGAGACAGATTAAAAGGCAGGTTAGATGAATACAAGACTTACATGTACAAAGAGGGTCAAGGCACAAGAGGTGGAAAATTCAATTATTTCATGAAAATCATGGATATGTGAAATATTAAAATATATTTAGAATTTTTAAGGATCAATAACAGATAATAGTTTGCACATTCCATAAACAAGAAACAACACACCATATAAGAAAAATACAGGCAAACACTAACCACACAACAAAAGGTATTCAACGCAAGCGATATTTATCAGATAATCTCTCCTCGCTCACATACCGGTACTCTCAATATATCCACCTCTTAAAAAAAGTAAACCCAAAAAC
>JAOWAZ010065540.1:0-13597 GCA_028565935.1 Goniobranchus fidelis
CGGCTGACGCTCGGTTTTCGGTTAAAAACCAAAAGACAAATTTCCCTTCGGGGATGAATAGAGTGGTAATTTTATTTATTTTTATTTTATATTGGAAGGAATGCAAAGAAGAACTTCTACTGTTTAGATTATCTCACTATTATTATTATTTTGTGGATTTACCATCACTGTTCAACATCATAGGTTATTTCAGGGATAGAACAATTTCAACATGTTTATGTGCTTCCACACATGAGCCGTAAGATGTAGCACAACTCGACTAACTCGCGCAGTCACAGTATATTGACACTAGGCCAACCAGTCTTAGAGCTATTATCATATTGCTGAGAGCCAAGCAAGACAACTACTAAATTGCCAAATTTTAAGCCTTCAGAATGGCTCAGCTAGGGATTGAATGCGTGACCTGTCGGTTCTGAAGCTATGTGCCACCAGTAGTCCATCGGAACTAAAAAAGATTTGCTCTTGATTTATTTTGTAAAAAAGGTGACACATCATGAACAATACTAGTAAAACCCCCAAGGAAAGAGTCTTGCTGAGAATCCAGTCAAACATTGTATTTCATATTCTTTCAAATTGTGTATCACCGCTGATAGGCCCAATAATCAAAGTCTCTCCTTCATTTACTATCATGCATTTTATATTTACTTTCAGTTGTTCAATAAATTTACCAGTGGTAAAACCTGATCCAGTCAGTCATTGTTTTGAGAAACATATAGAAGTTCATAATATAAGAGGGGACAGACAAGAGTAAAAGAGGAAGACCAAAACAAAGATACACAGATAGTGTACAAGTTGTTATGGGGACACTAGATCAAGATAAGATTGACACAGTGGGAATGGACTGTCTGAAGAAATAGCATTTCATAATAAGGATAATGCACACATTGGGAAAAGCTGGCAGCTAGAAGCAGAAGAAGAATAATGAAGTTCATGTTGCCATTCCCATCATTGCATTTATGAATACCAGGGTCATCAACAACAGGTTTTGGTGACGAGACAAAATTTAAAATATCAATAATTCATTTACTTCTATACTGTGTACTTACTTCTCTCTCATTCAACATTCTTTTACTGTTCAAATATTTGTATTCTTCCCAATTTTGATTTTCTCCACATTGTTTCACGCCATTATTCAAGACCTGCAATTCATATTCCACTCGGTTTTTGTACTCTGTTAAAAAAAAAAGATCAATTAAAATGTTCTTTATATTTGAAATGCAGAAAATTGTGAAATCAAATGATATTTATGAATTTAAAGAAAAGGAATGTAATGTAACAAGTAGTTGAACACTTTACCAAAGATGGATGTTAATAGCTTAGTAGTCAGCACAACTCAATACTGGTGCTGAGTCAAACAACATACACTGTGCTCAGTAAAAGGTGATAGGAGACCTGTTGGGATCACATTGTATTGGCATGGTATGACTGACAACTACAAGCATTTCATAATGTGTTTCTAGGCAAGGTACTTGAGACTCTTCCCTCATTTGGTTAGTGTGTAGAAAGGAACCTGGTCATTAAGTCGCTGCATTTTTCTTTTTTTTTGTTTTGTTTTATTCCGTTAGTGTTGTTCCTTTGGTGTTTTCTATTAAAAGGCCTAGAGGTGTTGTCTTTGTCCTGCTGACAGGCTGCATGTTTTGATCTCGGTGTTCTGTATTGCCATTAGTCAGGAGTAAAATTTCAGGGTTTTTGTTGTTCTTTATAACATTTGGGAACATTAAAGGACCAGGAGATTAAAATGTGCCTTCAAATTGTCAGAAGAAGAGGTGTTTGTTTAGAGGGAGGGAGAGGTAGTCTCATGCAGAGTTTGTATGGAAGTATGTATACAACAGACAAACTTAAGTGACGATCTACATTTAGGCACAGACTATCGGCCTTTAAGAAATACTTGAAAACAGTTCTTTTCCACTCCGTATTTGGGTAGGCAGACTATTTGCAAACATTATTTTATCTACCTGCTTTCTTATACTGTTGAAGATTATATTATGGTATTTTTATGATATGTAGGCTAATTTATATGTAATTTTAAAATGTAATCAGACTGCACAACTTAGTTGATGAATGAACTTTCAGTGTTAGGTACTGTTGATTGTGCTCAAATATTGTTATGTACTGTTGATTGTACACAAATATTGCTAAACGCCCCTGAGCATCAGAGATGGATACTGGCACTATATAAATAACCGTTTACATTATATCACATTACATTTACAAAGTGATGTAGACTGTATTTAGTCATAAGATTCTGATGATAATGAATCCTTCTTTTAGACCTTGGTGCAGGAGCTCAGACATCAAGTGTTTTAAGATTAGGGGTCTTGAGTTAAAAAGATTACTCCCCATGATTTACCAACCATTTTTATCCACATTCTGACATAAGAAACAAGAAAACAAAACCCAACAAAACATAGAGATTTCTCACCTTCCCACACTTTACGTCTCCCATTCCTCAATCTATCCTTAATAGCAGCCATTTCTTGCCCAAGCTTTCCAGCTTCTTTCTTACTCTCCTCTGTGTTCTGTAACATGAAATAAGCAATCTTATGATGTGAATTGCCATGAATATAAAAATTTACAACATTCAACATTCCTTTCAATAACTTTACTTCAAACATGACATGAGATTATAATAGTCTAGTAAATATACCTGAGCTTGGAAGTCAGTCTTTATCTTTTATATCAAGAGAGAACTTTATGACCATGCTAACTCCCCCATTTTTGATACTCCATCAATAGCCTTCATATTTTACGCAGAGCTTGATACAGTCTGTCTTGGTGTCTGCGTCTCATCAAAAAAAATTTTAATCCCCAGGAATGATATAATATTTATTTTGTTTATTTGTGTCTAACACTGACCAACTCTCTGCAAGCATAATGTAATCTCATTTTCAAAACTAAGCCTAGTCCTATTACAATTAGGCCTATTAACTTCTGCCGGGATGGGAGGGTGGGCAATGAAATGAAGCAGACATTCTATTGATGGTGGATCTACTAAACTGATTATGCAGGACGAGATATCTAGAATCTATAACTAGATCTACTACTTCACCTATCTTAGTTACGAAAATTGTGACATAAGCTAGGCCTTCGTCATGAGATCTTCATAAAATTTTCTTTTGGAAGTATCCTTAGATTATATATCTAATGATTTTAACAACATAGACAAGAATCCCTGACCCAAAGGATTAGAGCTGTGGCTTGACAGCTAGGAGTCTTGCGTTCTATTTCATTCTTGAGTAAATTTTTCCTTATTTTTAAATACATCTCTTTAGATCAATACAATACATAGAACACACTGTAGGCCTAAATAGTATTCTATCAAACTGTATTCAGGATACAGGCTTGTTATATAAGCTTATAAATACACTTTCATTAAAATAGTTTGTTCACCACTTTGTATTCTAAGGTAAGACCCTTCCTTTCTTATAACCCAATCAACTTGGTTGTGAAAGAGCAATCAATGCAGCTGTGAATGAGCAATCAAATGAGTTGTGAATGACCACTAAGGTGCGAGTGAGCAATCAACTCAGTTGTGAATGAGAACTGATTGCTAAACTGAGAAACAGGTCATTACATTACACTGTGGCCACCAAAAATGTCTTTATATTGGTGTATTATTTGCCAAAGTAACATAAATTTCCTACATAGGATTAGCAAACACTCATATTTCAAATTTATTTTCAACCCGTCCTTGCTATCAATGGGCAGGTCTAGAATACTAAAACATGATACTTTCAATGTCTCTACTTTGATCCAAGTCACTTCTACATTTCAGAATCTAAATTTCATCTAAGACAGCCATATTAAAGTCGCTTTAGTGATTCACCCTTACCCAGTAGCAGAGATAACTATGGGCCTAAATCTCTACAGAAAATGCAAAATTAAAAGTTAGGAAGAAAGTTTCATCCAGGCACATATTTTCAATGGCAAAATCAATTTAAGAAGCAGCTCACCTTTGCCTCTGCTATTAAAATGTCATATTTCAATGTTTCCAGACATGTGAAAGGTGAGCTGTGAATATAAAAAACAATGAAAAAAAAGGAAAATAGAAAATAATCATAAGTATAAAATGACTTAGGGATTTGATTAATATATTGATTACACACACAAATTTGATCTTTTGCTTTCTTTTTCATTTTTTTTAATCATATCCATTTACGAACATGTATACCAACTAACATCATCATTTCTGAATGACTCTTACATTTATAAGTGCTAGGATTAAGGCTAAAATTCCCTTCAAAGGCATAAATAATTGATCGACAAATCAATTGATAAGAACCAAAGCAACATCATAACATGAATACTAAAAACAAAATGCAAAACTATCGATACAACACTCAAATCTAGATCACCACCTTATAACTTCTTCCCTAGCTCACTTAGATTGAGATACAGTAAAGACATAGACTTTATCCAACAGTCCCTCTTCCGCATTACCCTCAGGTCAAGATGAGACATCAAAGGCTTGGGAGTGAAAGACACATTTGAAATACAAAACATGACCCTTACAAAGGCCAGTCACCAAGCCCATGTCTGTAAAATGCATAAGGGGACGAAAGAGTACAATAAAGTTAAGGCTTGAACACAACCACCACAAATTGTCTTTTGGTGTTTTTTGTTTCGTTTTTCTAAGGTTTTTTTTTTTCTTTACACGTATTGCCACAGTTATATTCAATTCTACAGAGACAGAATACTTGAAAAAGAAACAAAAATGTATTCCTACATGTGTAACAATGGTGAAAGACACAAAGTGCAAAACAGTATGCATTTACAACTATCCCCGAGATGTGAGTGGGCGCTATGGAAATGAAATGATGCGGAGAAAAGCCAACAAGAGAAAACTGATGAGTAATAAGGTGACCTGACTTATCCACTTTTACAATATCTTCTATTGTATGGTACTGAGAACAGTAAAAGCATAAATTCATAGGGGTGTTAAACATCATTCCATCTGACCATGACACTGTTTGATCTGGCTTTGAATGAAATAAACTATATGAGGTTTCCATAAGAATGGTAAAAGAAAGAAATGGCTGGGTATTGAGACAGAAAATCAAGTCCATAAGATGGTGCTTGGCGGTGGTTAATATAGCCCGAAACTGTCAGAACTGATATTTATCACTTTCTGAACTACATATAGTTTGTTGCAGATTTTGATTCCCAGCAAAAACTGATATACTGATGTCCAAACACTGAATCAGGCACCATAAGGATTCAAAACTAAGATCTTCCAAGCTCTAGTTCAACACCAGTCTGCATTGTGACTATAATGGATGAATGCAAATGTCTTTTTGTTTTTCCTTTAATTGTCAACACAGGCAATCATAGTCTTGGATGCTGATGAACAACCTTTTCATACATCTTATTTAACATCACATCACCAGACATCCTGAAAACAATTCCTTCCACAAAAACCTTTGAACAAAATAATTTTTATGTTAATTTGTCCCTTGTTAAAAAAAAGAAGAAAAAAAAGAAATTAAAGATGGATAGCAATTATGAAAAATATTTGCATCTTGACTTTAAGTTCCAATATCTGGATTCAGAAGAAAAAAAAGTGTCTGACTACAGCAATGACTGACCCCATAAGACTTACAGTACAACATGACTAACAGGCTATCCAACATGCTCTCTATGGAGTTGAGGCAGAAGGAATAAATGGCTTTATAAATTTTAAGGATATAGAAAGATAGCCTGTCTTTTACCATTTAAAATTTTATTACCTGCTTGAGTTTGTGACGGTGCTGTAACCATATACTTCACTTTTGGAGGCAAATGAGTTGTTTTTCACACTCTCAACAGGTAAATTTGCTTCTGTCGTCTTAAGTGGTGGAGCAACATTCGATGGTCGTAACGTTAAATTTGATGACAATGATATTGACAAATTTGAAGAAGGCGGTTGTATTCTGGAATCTACACTCAGCTGGCTTGCATTGGGCATACCTGACACAAGAGTAGCTGAGGAAAAGTTCAAATTTTGAAATGAATTCTTAGTGTGTGAGTCAGTTCCAACCTCTGGGGCACTTTGAGCTGCTTGTGAAGCGCGGAAATCAGAAGGCAATGAATGAAAGGAGTTTTCAGAAGTTTCTTTCTCAATTCTATTATTTTGATGGGGCAAGGATGATAAGGTGAGCTCATTGACAGACTGCTCTACTTGTGGGCAGCTTTCCTTTAGGTAGTCACTGTCCAACAATGAAGTTTTAGTTAAGTTTTCTGTGGGAATGTTGGTAGCTGTTGGTGCTTCTCCATCTGTGGTAAGTGACAAAGACATGGAATTCATTAAGTCCTCAAATTCCTGAGCATCATTGGCTGAAATGTCTTCAAATTTCTGTTGACTCTTTTCTATTCTCACTATTTCATCCTTTTCCCAGCTCTCCTGATGTGATGAACAGTTAGAAGAGGAGTCAACGTTTACATCACTAACCTGCATGTGGGAATCGGCAGTCATTCCATTGACACTGATCGTTTGATTTTCTGATGAAATTTTGTCATTTCTATCATTACTGTTTTCCTGCCCAGAAACCTTTGCATCCAACGAGGATTGATTGTAGACTCCATATCCGTTTATGAGACCAGATGTAACATTGTCACTTTGTTTGGCAGCAATACGATTTCTCAGATTACCTTCAAGCTGTGCTTCTTTTTCAGATATGATTTCAGCTGAAGAATGTTTGCTTGTCTGTTCTCCATTTGGAGAATTCATTGAGATTATGGCTGCCTCTGGAGTTTGATCTTTACTTGCAGTCTGTTGTTCAACATGACTTGAATCAAAAGGAATGATAGAATAGCCTGCGCTGGAAAAGGAGCCTGTTGAATCCTCATGCAGGGAAGAATGTTCCATGTTAGGCTCTTCTGAATTAAGTGACATTTCAGATGTACTAACAACTGCTGAAGTGTCTGTTTTTTCTGAAGTATCACAAACGCTTTGAGCCCTTGTTGACAGTGAATCTGCTAATGTTCCTTCCAGGGAAAAGTTTGTTGCATCTTGCTTCATAAAATTGGAATTAGAAGAATTACTTGCATTTGCACTTTGCACAGAACTGTCATTGGGCGAATCTGAAGAAACATTTTGGCAAGAAAGGAAACCGATTGAAGCTAAATGTCCACCAGAGCTAGATTCCTGCTTTGGGTTCCTCTGATCTGGGTCTGTGGGTGTTTCTGAGGTTGACTGTACATCTGGTATTCTACTCAGAGTAGAACTATTGGCTTTCTCCACCAAACCATTCTCACCCCCTTTAGTGTCACTCAAAGAACTGATGTTTCCTCGCAGAGCTCTGACAGGACTACTGTTAGGGTCTTCCTTTCTGTCTGCAATATCCTTTGACAGATCTTTGTTGACATTTGCGACACTTGAGCTCACATGTTTTGGAGAAGGTGGCATGTCTTCCTTGCTGGAGTGATTTTCACACTCTACAAAGCCAATGTTGCTGAGGCTGACTTTGGCAGGTGATGGCTCACTCATGGCTGTATTACCCGGCTGTTCATGGCTGGCATTATGAGAAGAATTTGCAGCAGCAGAAAGAAGTGACTCCGATCCTGAATTTTCTTTCTGAGTTACTTCCTGGGGACTTGATACAGAATCAGAGTCAAATGAGGATGATGATGTTGAACTCGGTGAAACAGTCTCATTTTCTACCTCAAGGTATGAGGCAAGCTTTCTAGCCAGTTTGCTTTTTTCAGATTCCATGGCAGTGGGTTTCGTATTTATGTCTGTCAGCTGAGCATGTGCAGTGGTGGGCTGATTGGATTCTGGAGACTCAGGTAAGGGAGGAGGCTGCTCAGCGACAGGTGTGTCATCTTTGGGAGGTGGTGGTACCTGTGAAATAAAATGATATTATTATCATAGTCCACCTATACAAAAGTTAGACAAGAGGAATTTTCCATTACCACTAATCATATTATCTTGCTAGAAACTGAAAAGAATTATGACATCAGTATGAACAAATGATAAAGGGATTATCACTGGCAAAACAGGATAAAAGTCTAAGTATATGATGACCAGGGGTGGAAACATGCCAAAAATCATTTCAAGCTTCAAAGCATAAACTGCATACCCACATAAAAGCTGCAACTTTCAAAAAATTATTCATGAAAAATTGCAAACAGCTACTTCTAGAACATGATTTGCCAAACCTCCATAATATTCCAATATAAGGGATGCCTCTATAAAAATGTTTATGCCTCTCAATACAAATTTATTTAATATCTTTAGTCCAAGGCAAAACTAAAACAAACAAAACAAATCCCAATTAAAGTGATGATCAATGTAGCTACTAATATCTTCTACTTTCATATGGTAAAAGAAACATTTTTGACTTAAACATCAGACTTAGGCCAAACACCAGAATGAATCAAATCAAGCAAATCAGATTTGTACAGGACTTAACCTGAGATCAAATCTTCAAAGATTATTTTAACATCACTTTTATGTCATTTTGGGGAGACATTGTAACTCAGGGGAAGGGTGTTGGCCTGTTAATTGAAAGCACTACCTATATCATTTCATCTCTTTTTAAATGACCCTCATGTTTATAGCATTAGTCCGTCTGACCCCTTGGACTTAATTTTATAAGCTATAAAGTTATTTTAGAAAACCTACCATAGACTTTAAATCTATCATATTTATCAACTCCTTAAAGTTAAAAAAAAAAAAAAAGACTACTTCAGTCAGTGAGTCCCTACTTTTTCAAGCCTTAGATACCATCTTTTTTTATTTCTTTTTGCTGTTTTCTAAAAAAACAATTTTTTCCTTTATGTTACTACTACTTGGCAGCAGGGGATGTGGGACAACAATTACAGCTGTTTACAAAAACACCCTGAGCTTTTATATAGCATTAAATCCACTAAATGTGTTCAAATTGCTTTACAAATGTTCCCTGACAGGCTTGTCCAACCCTATACCTTCTCAACTCTATGAGGAGTCTACAGAGATGCAGCCATTTTACAGGCACACTTGTTTCACTATACTGACAAGATATTAGACTGCCTGTGGTCGGGTACTAAATATCACCTGAGTGGGGTGAGAAAATGGATGTAAATAGTCTTTCCCTGGACTAAAGAGCACCATGACGCATCATGGCCTTGAACTCTAAACGTTGTAGTCGCATGTCCAATTTCCTAACCCACAGCTGTGCTGCAACAAGTTTAAAATGCTAAAAAACAAAAAACAAATGGATAAACAAAACAAGACAAAAATTTCTTTCAACTGGAGCTTGTTATTTGCTCAATATTTTTCAAATTCATGAGAAGGGATAATGAAATAAGCTTGCTAAAATACAACTCCTCACCAGAGTTATATCAACACTTCCACCATTTTCCAGGCTCTCTTTCATTGGCTTTAAACCCTGAAAAAAGAAATTTAATAAAAATTTAAAAAAAAGAAAAAAATTATATTTATACACAAAATTAAAAAAAATAATTTATTCAAGAGAAAAACAGATTATCAATAAAAAAAAATCTTAAAAACTTGGTTCTTGTTTTTCATTCAGAAACCCTATGATGTAGGAGAAAAAGCATTCACACACTAAGCCACAGGCACAAGATAAAATCTTCCCCTCTAACATCCACATTATCCACCTTACTTCTTCTGACACCCACATTTTTGAGGCATGTTGAATTGTCTTTTTTCCCTTGACAAAATAAGAAAAAAAGGAAAAACAAATCATAAACGTATGGAGAGCCTGTAGCTCATATCAGACACACTAAGAAAAGGGAACATGTAATGCATACCTGGAGTCTATAACTAAAGAAAACCTTTGTCACAATCTCACACTCAAACCATACATAAAGACAGCAGGTGAGCGATGACACCTTTCGAGACTCCCTTGCCCACTGATAAGCATAGCCTTGCTCGTTTCAGACATGCTGAATTGGGAGAATGTATAATGCCTACCACCTGAGATGCATTGTTTAAGGCAAGAGCTCGCAAACAGTTTTCCGTTTTCCTTATCCAACGCCCCGTTTGCTTCTGTCCGCCGCGGAGGTAGTGCGTGGTGAACTTTTTAAGATGGCGATTACCACACTAAGATTTTTGGCTCTCTCTTGTCTGTAGCCTTTTGTTATGCATGCCTTCATCTTGTTTGACCTAAGTGGAGGGTATTGAACATTGTAATTAGAACAGATAGTTAATTTGAAGGACTGGAATTTAAATCGATGTTCATTGCCTTCAGTCGTGCAACTGTTGAATATTGCTGATCAGGAGGATGCAATAAAACAGACAATACATGCTTTCGTCGTCGCTTCATTATTGTTAGTGTTGAAAAATTTATTGGTGAAATATCGTAGTCGCATTTGTAAAAACGTCAGCTGAGAAGATGTCGTTGGATAGGAAAGAGATCACCCACGGGAAACTGTTTTCCCGTAGGTGGAAAGCGCTCACCTTATCCAACGCGCCTCTGGCTGTGATTAATAAGCCTATAAGTTTACAAGTGGTTGCCAGTGCAAAAGATGGTGCCATCTCTTCTTCAAACAAACTAAAGCATTCCATACCATCTACTACCCCGAACTATTCATACTAGAGTGTATAGACAACAGGTAAGCTATGACCCAAGTCCAACTGAGCAATTTTGTTCATTCATTTCGGTGAACATCGGTCATAATCAAGTTTAATTTTATTGGCCCACACAATGATTAACAGGTAGGTCAAACAACACTTAATCTGCTCATATTTCACACTAACATTTGCCACTCCTTTTCTTTAGAATTGTGCATTCTGTGGCTGAGCTACATGCCACAATGTCCTAGTTAGACAGGCATTTTTCAACAAGCAATTTCTTTTGTGTTTGAGGAGATTCATCTGTCATCAACTGCCCCTACCCCCCTTGCCCTCTGCCTTACACCCACATCTGACAAACATCCACATTTCTCAGTCTCTCGAAGATGTGAATGTTAAGCGGAGACCACTGTATTCTTAATCATATAATGAGTAAGATTTAATTGCCTTGTCCCAACCAATATGGATTGCAAAGTCAGAAATCTCATATGTGAGCAGTGCGCCCAAAAGACTGGTTAGGAGCTAAAAATCTTCCCTTATTTATTTACATTGTAACATCATTACTAGAGTGGGAGCCTAAGGGCGAATGACTTTTGAAGGCCAGATTCATTTCGAAATAGTCCAAATTAACAATTATTATATGCTATGCCCCTCAAGAAGACAAAGATCCAGATGAAAAAGACAAATTCTACGAAAAGCTCGACGCCATAGTAAATGAAACCCCAAAACATGATATTCTACTAGCTTACGGGCGAATGACTTTTGAGGGCCAGATTCAATTCCAAATATTAAAAATTAACAATAATTATATGCTTTGCCCCTCAAGAAGACATAGATCCAGATGAAAAAAACAAATGCTATGCCATAGTAAACGAGACCCCAAAACATGATAATCTCCTAGCCTTAGGCGATTTGAAGGCATAAGTCGGCACTAATATTATTTGAGAGAAAAGAATATGGGGGAAAATGGACTTGGACATATCAACAACAATGGTGAAAGACTGGCTTTGTGCTGAAAACAAATATTTGATTATTGGAGGGACAGTTTTTGAACATATAGACATCCATAAATACACATGGACTTCATCTGATGGTCATACAAGAAACCAAATAGATCGCATAATGATAAACCAGGAATGGAGATCATCTTTGATGGATGTAAGAACTCAAAACAAAAGAATCCCACTAAAATCTCTGGAACTGAACTAGTTAAGAACTGAACTAGTTAACGTCACACAATTTACATACCTTGGAACAAAGATATCAGAGGATAATGATTCAGCTTATAAAGTAAAAGAAAGAACAATTAAGGCCATAAGAGCTTTTGGAGCCTTGGATGAACTGTGGAAATCCAGAAAAATCTCCACAAAAACAAAGTTGAGAATTTTTTAAAGTAATGTACTGGCTGTATTGCTGTATGGATCAGAATCATGGAAGGCAACACATACTATAAGATAAGATAAGATAAGAAGAACATTTATATAGTGCCTTTCACCGAAACCTCAAGGCGCTTAACAACCAGTTGACATAAAAATTAACAATCTGCAAAATTTATCATCCAGAATAAGATCAAAATGTATCCTCATAAATTATTAAACAAATTACAAAATGCATCATCAATCAATGGACACCCACACAACCACATGCACTCCATGTAAAAAGAATAGTGTGACAAAACATTAGGGCATTAATTTACATTTTTTGTTCAATTTCTGACAGAGTGTATGTCTAGAACAGATGAGTTTTGAGAAGCTTCTTAAAGACTTCAAAGCTGCTTGCAAGCCTCACAGATGGGGGCAAGGCATTCCATGTAAGTGGACCGATCTTTCCAAAACTTCCATCTCCAAAACGTTTCAATTTGGTCTTTGAAACAAGCAATAAGTTTGAATTTTGAGAGACACACAGAGGCATGTTTACTAGACTGATTGAACCATCTTACGTAAGGGTGAGAACAGAGACGACCGAATAAGGTCACTGGACTGTTAGGCACCATAAATTATAAGAATCAAGCTATATAATTACCAGAACAGCACAGTGACGTGGACTACATTCAGCGCCTATTGGCAGTGTCGGTGTGAGCTTGTTTTATTGGAATGAATTTGTTATTCCTATTCCTACTCACCGAAAATGTCTCGCCAGCTGTCATCGTCTCCTGTGTGGCATTACAAGGGGGCCGTTGAAACTGACCATTATCTCAACAAAGGAGCTTTGTAGACAAATTCTGATTTGATTTTTGAAATCCGTGACCAAAATTCTAGTTTGTATCTGAGCAAAATTTGATTTTGAGAAGTATTTAAAGAAATACAAATTAAACCTCCATCTTGATCTAGTCAATGCATCGGCCAATGTGTGCCGAAAAAATGCCTCCTCTACGTCCCACCTTCGGTAAGATAGTTACCTATTGAATATGTCACTGATAACGCCAAACTTATTCGGTCGCCTCTGTTTCCTCACCCTAATGACTGACCCCATCCCCTCTCACATACTTCACTGCACTGCCTTTGAGAGGGCTTCGGCTAACCAATTAACCAATGCCTACACATGTATCATCTGACAAAGCAGTTGTAGGCGGAGATAAAAGGGTGTGTATGGGAACAGAATGACGGGCAGTGGCTTGCCAAGGCCATCAATCTGCTGGGACTGGTCGTCTTGGGCAGGATTTTGGTACTTTTGTCAATAAATAGTAGGTGGTCATGGCTGGGTTGAGAAGTGACAGAGACAAAATTGACATATGATCTGTATGTTGTTACGATAACAACATGGGAAATTTAACCGCTATTTTGTTCTCGTTACGTTTGTTCGGCACTGTAGTTGTATCGTCACGTCCGGTGTGAACTGATACTTACATCAGCTCACCGTGTCTTCCTTGTAAAGGTTGTAGGAGATAAATTTCATTCCATTTTGCTTACTCGTTGAGTAAAGTCTTAAATCTTCAAGTCGGGGTTCACCCCTTTTTCCTATATTAAATTTTTATCGTCCACCCTTTGGTGTGATAGCGCCTGTGGTTGTGGGATTTTTGGCCTAACTGTCGTTTGACAAGGTAATTTGATTGTTACTTTAGAATAGGTATATTTCTTTTTATCACCCATTTATTTCTGTTGA